>KZ063399.1:0-57131 GCA_002091835.1 Anopheles maculatus | reverse complement strand
GGGGGGCAAACAAGGAAGAGCACTTTTTTAGGACGGAAGAAGGGATACCGTCGGGGCCAGGGGAATAGGAGAGTTTTAAGGTAGACAATGAACGTAACACAGAGAGGGTATCGATATTAACATCACATAACGAGAAGACATCACACGGCGTGTAAGAGAGACCTTCAGCCAAAGGCAGTGTACGAGTAATAGGATCTACAAACACACTGGAGAAGTGTTTGGCGAAAAGACAGGTTAAGCTGTAAGACAGGTTAAGTTTGGTTACAAATTTGTCACACGACGATAATCGGTGGAAAGAAGTAAAAACATAATAAAACAAAAAGATTATTATTAATGCTCCTAATCCTTGTCGTTCTTACCGATAATGTCCTGATTGTCAGTATACTTAATCTCCGGCACATTGAGACCTTCGCGTGCATACAGCACCTGTTCCGCCGCAAGGATGTTATCGTCGAAAAACTTTTGCAACTTTTCATTGCAGTAGTTGATGCAGAACTGCTCGAACGAGTTGACCGTGAAATATTCTGTGCGAGTAGGAACATAAAAAGATTAAAATGTTAAGCTCAACTCACAAACACACACACACACACATTAAAAATAAAGGAAAGCATATTACCAAAACCGGCAATATCGAGTACACCGATATAGTAGCTGGACGCCTGGAAGGGAATGTTCTGATTGATGAGCGCCACAATGTGATCGAACAGTTTGGAGTACAGTGCCTTAGCCAATGCGTCACGCGCATTGTTCGCCTCGTACACCTTCAGCATCACCATAATGACCGTGCCCTTGATACCGCCCCCCTTGCTCTTCATTACGCGCGACATTAACGCTTGGCGCAGCTCGGACGGATCCACACCGATCAGTCGTGCGGTCACAGTGAGCGACGTTTGCGAGTCCTGCGTGATTCGGCACCCACCGTTCGAATCTTCCGGGTTTTCCTCGAACCGGATGTTACCGAGATGCAGTACCGCCGCCACCAGCGAGTAGATTTGCGTCCGTTCCGATTCGCTCAGTCCCAACCGGCCGAGCGCCTCATCCAGCTGCCGGAAATCTTCGTAATCGTCCAGTATCGGATCTTTCAGCGGTCCTTTCGTGGTGTGCGTGCGCGATTTGTATCCCGCCGGTATGCGTGATTCGGTGTTTGGATGCGTAAAGTATTGCGTACACCCGCACAGATACCGATAGTCGTCCGGTTTGGTAAGGGCAAGCCGTTCGCGCAATGCCGGCGGTGCGCCCGCGCACAACAAATAAAACACGTGATAGTTTCGTTCGTCGGCGCTTTGCGTGCAGATCCGGCTCTTTTCCAGCAGATAGTGGGAGATGTGGCCACCCACCACCTGGCACCGTTTGTCGTAGTGCACCTCGATGAACTTGCCGAAACGCGAACTGTTGTTGTTGCGTGTCGTTTTCGCATTTCCGAACGCTTCCAGGATCGGGTTCGCGTCCAGTATCTTCTGCTCGATCGGACCGGCAGCGGCTACCGAATCACACAGAAACTTCAGCAGATACTTGGTGCTTTCCGTCTTGCCCGCACCGGATTCACCCGACACGATGATCGATTGGGAAATCTTCAGCACGCGCATATCACGGATTGCTTTGTCGGCTGCAGTGGGAAAAGGAGAAATGGGTAGAAAACAAATGAATGCACCACATTTCGTGCGTAGTTCAACAAGCGCGTCCGTCTTACCGATTGCGTACACGTGGGGCGGAAGTTCACCGATCGATTTACCGCTGTACCGCTTCAGCGTTGCGTTCGAGTAGAGGTCCGGTATTTCCTTGTACGGATTGACGGCGATCAGGATGTTTGCTACATAGGTCTGTGTGTGTGTGTGTGTGTGTGTGTGTGTGTGTGTGAAGAAAGTGGAACGCAACGTTAAGCTGGCAAACCTCACATTCTTCCTTTTAAAGCGCTTGATTGCTTACATAAATCTTATCTTTGTAGTATCGGTTCCGTATGTTATCGAGCAGCGTCGCCTCGTTCAGGAAGTGTGTGTGTGTGTGTGTGTGTGTGTGTGAAGAAAGTGGAACGCAACGTTAAGCTGGCAAACCTCACATCTTTCCTTTTAAAGCGCTTGATTGCTTACATAAATCTTATCTTTGTAGTATCGGTTCCGTATGTTATCGAGCAGCGTCGCCTCGTTCAGGAACATAAGCTCGCAGTTGTCATCATTGTCCGAGGGCCGCTCGCACGACGGAAAGATGTCCTCCGGGATGCAGCCACGCTTCGGCAGCTTTCCATCCACCGGCTGCACCTCATACTCGGACGCACCGATCTCGGTGATGCGCCCCTGTATGTAGCCATCCTGTATGTCGCGAGCCCACACCAGCTGTGAGTCTAGCATCTCTGTATGCATCCCCGGTGAAAAAACAAAAACTGAAAGTTAGCACATGTTTGCTGGGAGGTGAAAAATAAAAAGATCACACTTACTTGTACCGATGATTTTGGCAGGCCGCTGGGCCAGTGACCTCTAGAGTCGGGTGTGTGGAATGTTGCTATACGTCGATAACGCGCCAAAGTCCGCGTGTATTGCAGCTGCCGAGATGAAGCGACCCCACGGTAACCCCACGCCATCGTCGTCGAATGGTGCATCGGAGCATGGCACAGGAAAAAGAGAAATCACAAACCCATTTGAAATTAAAAAGCTTGAATGAGGGGAAAACTGGAACGTGGAGTTTTCACCTCCGCATGCATACAGCACTTTTACCCTCTTTTCCGCTTGTTGTGCACGGTTGCGGAAGTGAAATGAATAAAAACACGTTTACCAAAACCGGTGGCTTTTGGAACCACAACAAAACAGCGACCGTCCTGCCCACCACATACTATCAACACATACAAACACACACACACACACACACATAGGCGGAAGCGTTCGCTTTTAAGGGAAAAAGGCACACTTTTCCGATATTCGTTATGGTTTCTTTCAGCGTTCATGTTGGAGGTAAATGTTGAAAATGGAAAATGTTTCTCTCTCGCTCGCACGCTGCTGCCGGCTTTCTTCCTCACCCTCCTTTGGAAAGGGGGCACTTGAGCGTCACTCTACATCGTTCGCTCCACGACCGCATTATCAGAAGTCGCAACATCATCCAACAATGACGGGCGCGCATATATGCATGCGGCGGAGGTTGCGCCGCTTGCACAGAAGCGACCGCAACAGGAGGAGCAAAGAAAAGTCGAAGATAAAGAGACGCTAGAGAAACTTTTGCTCCATCACGTTTGATGATCATGATCAACAGATAGGTGAATCAACGGTCGTTGAATGCCTTCGCAATGCACGAAAATTGCCGTTGCTGGACGCCCTCCAGCCCTACACCTCTGTACGATCGAAGGGAGGATCGATGGAGGTGTTGGAGGAGGCAAGGCGGTTGTGAAGATTGTGGTGAGGGAGTTTTCTCTAACCTGATTAGGGCATAATACAACAAACCCTAAAACATACCTACGAAAGACCTCTTTTTACCGGTTTACTTCACAATTAGCCCTGCCAACCTTTTACACAAGGTGCACAGCAACACACAGCAGAATGTTGATGGAAGCGTCAGAAAGCTTTACCATGTGCTTGTGTGTGTGTGTGTGTGTGTTCACGTGTATGTATAATAATGTTGTGGGCTTAATTCTACGAATTGAAAGTCATAAACTAAGCTATTTCTATTGCGCATATGCAAAAGAAGGAACCGGAGTTGTTGTGGGCCATAGATCGAAAGCAAAATGGGGAGAGGGCAAGTGGAAGGACGCAGAATCGCAGTTAGGGTGGGTTGCGTTTGGGTGGATCGTATGATGCTGGTACATCAAACAAATGTGCTGTGTGAATCATCAATTCTCGCCCATGCACGAAAATGTTCGGTGTAGATCTTTGCAGTAACTATCGCTGTCCAGTGGTCGACAACCTCGGGTGGGACACAGATGATGATGAATGTATTTGTTTTCCACCATTAAACAATCAGGTATTGAAGGCAGCATTAAAAGAAATGTAATGAAACACATCAAACACATCGGAAATCGGTTATGAGGTGTGTTTTATGCGTTTCCGAGCGACAAGCAACAAAACAACCAAGACACAATGCAAGACTAATTTGATTTAAATGACCACTACTAAGAAGCTTCCGAAACATTTCGGAGAAATGATCGCCTTATTATGGTTTCCTTTTGTTTACGTTTCAGCATGAGCGTACGTATCCTGAAGTGGCAATTTGGCGCATTGAACATGATATTTCAAAATAGCCTAAAAGCACTCCAACTCCAAGTGTCTTTTTGCTTGGAAGCGCAGAGCTAGTCTGCGGCAGAGACTGCTGATAAGGAAGCCAGTCGGCAAGGAACGCCGGATGAGATTAGATTCGATCTTAATACCTGGAAAGTGTTCGCCTTACGGATGATGTCATACGCCAATGGCAAAGCAATTATATTAAGATTTTTTTAATCCTTCAATGCTCTTCAAGTTCACCGAGCGGCCCGGTGGTATATGCTAGTGTTGGGTAAATCTGATTCAGATTCATGAATCTGAATGAATCTTTGAACTGAATGAATGACTCTGAATCTCTATTATAAAGATTCATGAATCCCCAAAGATTCTTGAATCCTCAAAGATTCATGAATCCTCAAAGATACATGAATTTTCAAAAATTCGTGTATTCTCAAAAATTCATTACTTTACGCATTCTTTACGCTTTTTGATTTCTATTTTAACTCATTCGTAGATAATAATCGATCTGAATCTGAATCTTTGAGGATTCATGAATCTTTGAGGATTCATGAATCTTTGAGGATTCATGAATCTTTGGGGATTCATGAATCTTTTTGGAGTCGACTCATGAATTGAATGACTCTTCACTGAAGATTCATATGAATGACTCTTATGATAAGATTAATTAAGCACAACACTAGTATATACGATAGCGGTGCCGGTCTCCACACGGCAGGACCGAGGATCGAATCCCGTCCGGACCGCCTCCACGCACGCAGGACTGACTATCCCAGCTATGGGTAAAACCAACCCATGGAACGCTAGAAATAGCAGACCCAAGACCTACTGAGGTTGTAAAGCCAGAGAAGGCGAAGAAAGATATATTGCAGAAGATCTTCTTTCTCGTTAACCTGGACTATCATAAGTCATCCGTGTTTGTCCGTCATATTGTCGTACCCCAGTTCGTCTTCATTGGATGCTATCCGGATCGAACCTTCCCAGTATTTCGAACCAAAGCTTGGCCACCTCTGACAGTTTGGGGCACGGATCGTATATAATCGTGTAAAATAGAGTCGCAACGCAACGTAACATCCTCGTCGCCATCGCCGTCATTGGCAAAGGGACGTCGAGACCTGACGCCTGCCAGCCGTTCCCTGAGTTGCTGCTTCAACCCTGCCTGCTGTATGTTTCTATGCCGCTGCAAAACGGGCCTCCCGACACGGTAGGATGGGTTTGTTGGAGCGGGCCAAGCACAATATTGTGTGGAGTAAATTGAAGGGGTGGACCTGTGTGTGTATGTGTGTGTCTGTGTGGTGTAAGCTGCACACACTGGTGGAGGGCAATATAGGTAATAAACAATTGGCAGCAGAGCAGCGTTCCGGATTTGGATGTGCATTTGTATGGGCCCGCGCGCGCTTCATCTCTCTCTACCGTTCCACCACTCCTCGCTCACCCATACACACACACACACACACCCTTTGTTGTTGTTCTTCAAGCTCATGCTTCTAGTTCAATGTTGAATGTTTTGCTGTGCTAACCCCCGTGCCATAGTAGCACAAAAGCTGTACCACGGGAGGAAACCGCAACTGTGTTTTTTTTTTTACTTTTCCTACCACCCCGGTCGGTCGGTACGTGTTTGTTGTTGTATTATTTCACTGTTTAGCATGTTTCTGGCCTGGGGACAGCATAAACAGGCAAATGTTCTCCCACGTAACAGCAGCACTTGCTTGAAAAAAGCAAAAGCTAACTGTCTCACGAGCTGCACAATTAGTGTAGACAAGTCGCAAGTGTTCGAGAGGATGTGTGCGTACGTGGGTTTCCCATGAGTACTGAGCTGTCTCCTCCTGGGTGCTGACGTCGATCGGCAAAAGATAAAGGGGTTACAATCATGCCGAAGGAATCTTACTTTACGAAATTGTACCTGCCTCTCACACCGCCCAGCTCGGGAGGGAAATTTACAAGAAAGATATGCTACTGCCCGTATGCCTGGAACGCACCAATCTTGATCACATGTTTCGTTTTCCCGTGTCTACTCACAGACGGTGTCTTATCACGGTACAGGCCAACCATACAGCGAATCTTCAAGTTATCAAAAAGAAACCGGAAGTGGCGCTCTATCCGCATCAGTGGCCTCGTTTCTTATTCTCTTTTGCTGGTGTTGTTGTATTTATGACCCACCGGTTTAGCTTTATTATTGGTACCAGGTTTTGGTATGATAAATAGTGACCATTTCACCAAGCTCCAGCACTCACTGGATGTGTCTGGAAGGCAGGTCGTACCCAGCGGGTGCGCGTATCGAGCATAAATGGGTTTCCCTCTAAACGAAAAAAACAAGCCATTAAAAAGGAAAGATCAAGAAGATCAAGTAAAACAACCGCTATGTTTTCTTGTTTTGGGGCCATCCGTCTTGCCAGCGCCTGGTTTGTTAGGCACTCCCTCTTCCCTCCCGCCCCGTTCCCTCTCTGCATACGAAGCCCCACCGATGGGAAATGGGCACACAATTAGCTGGCCACAAATTCGGTAACCGTTTCGTTCCGTTTGTATATGTGAGCGTGTGCGTGTGTGTGTGTGTGTGCAAAACTCCTCTCGGGAAAGGTAAGACCACAGCAAACGACCGAACAGAGCGTTCGATTTTTCATTTCCCATGTACACGACTGTTGTCCATTTGTCGGTCTTCGCTTGTCGATAGCGCGGATCCGCGATACGAACCAATCGGTTTGCTTTGTGAAAAATAGATTGGGGGAGGGAATTCAAAGAAGGTGCGCTTCTGCGGGATGCCGAAGACAAAAGGGTGTGGGCTGGCGCACCCCAAAAGACAACCTAGCACAAGGGAGCTCTCTCTCTCTCATTCTTCGTCTAGCATTGTTTCTTATCTCTCAAGGCGGGCAGGTGTGGGCACTTGGCAAACGGAACCGTCCCGAACCGAGGAGCCGTTCCTATCGTGTGCCGCCCTGTTCGCCGTAGAAGTATTTCGCGATTTTGCGATAAGGAAAATAGGAACATAAAATAAAAAAAAATGATACAATCTATAACTGCCCTCTCGGTCGCTGATGACGGTGGCGGTGATGATGTTGGCCGGTCCTCAAGTGTCACCTCCAAACCGCTGTTACTCACACTGCCGCTTCACAACCACCCCACCGGGTGGAGGAAGACAAAAAGTGACTCCGTTCTAAAGCTACTTTGCGACACCACTTTGCCACTTGACTTGCCGATTAGTGTGTGTGGTGGGTGGCGTATGGTCCACTTCAGATGCCCGAACCATCCAACTCCGGTACATTCCCTGCCACACACACACGCATGCATTCACGGTTGTGCAGAAGGAAATCGACCGTTTTGTAGACTGTGCACCCGCAACTCCCGGGCCTATAGAAGGACGTTCGGCCGCACGGTTGCACAGCGGTTTTGAGTTGAAAGGGTTTCCACCAACCAAGCCAAAGCAAGCCGGAAAGTAGGGTGGAACGAAATGGATAATGCATCTCGCCCCACATACACTTGCGTTCTTCCTGCCTCTCGCTCTGTCACCGTTCACCACCGCCTTTGCCAGCCCGCAGATAGGGTGAGCGAGATAGCTCGTTCTGATGGCGGTGAATGATGAAAATTTAAGCAACCGAAAATAGGAAAATACACTTTTTTGACTGTAACATAAAAAAAGTATTATCATGCAATGCATAAAAACAACATAATGAACGGAGCATTATTTTGATTACCCTGTGTGTGTACTTGTTAGGAAGATTGAAAATTGTCTTACCTTTTTCGCTATTGAGCTTTTCTTTGAAGGTTGGAATGTACGGGTACCCGTGCAGACGTGTTTTGTGTGGTGATGATGATGCAGCAGCACTGAACGGCGTATGGAAATGCAATTGCTAGCGTGTGTATGTGTAGCAGCAAGGGGTCTGAGTAAATGCGTTGTGTGTTGGCGGTTGATTGGTGGAAATGGTTTCGTCGCACAAGCAGCACACGTACGGTGCACGGTCCGTACACACACACACACACAGACACAAACACACACACAGGAAAAAAGACGCACAACGACACAAGAGAACACACTCTTACGCACCGGGTTTAGGTACCGCGGGAGCCCAAGCAAGCAACCCGGAGAAGCCCTACGAAACAATCAAATGTTTGGGGAGTGTGTTTGTTCGGTTTCTTTCTTCTACTCCTCCACCTCCGCCTCCTGTACACTGAACCACCGCGGACAAAACGCGGTCCGACCGGTCCCAGGATCGGAACACCGAAAATGTATATCGCCTTAGCACACAAATAGTACCAATTTTTGGCCAACCTTTTTATCAACGGCACCTAGAGCACAGCTGTTTCAGTACATGGTTCAACACCGAACACCGCCTCACTCTCTTTCTCTTCTGTCCTGGAAGGGCAACAACAGTTTCCTGCAACAGCACCACCGCGCTAGCCGCAAACTTGTCTCCCCGAATGACCGTGCGGATGCAATGAACGGACAGCAAGAAACCAATTGGAAAAATTTCCACGAAGGCGTCTCGGTGACAGGCGGTAGTGATGGTCCCGTTTCGGAGCAGGTTGGATCCCTATCTAGGTTCGGCCATGTTTTTTTTTTGACGTTTGACAATTGGAATCCAAAGTTTATTAAGACCAGATCATTTCATCCGTTTTTCTATAGCCAAATTTGAATGCCGATGTTAAGAAGCCGAGTTTAGATGCCGAGTCGGCCTGTCAAAAATCAATTTTTGATTCTCAAAGACATCGTAAGCTTCTGCAGTTTTTATCGTAATGTGGAAACAACAGCTGTAGTATGGAAAGCATGCGACGAAATCACGTTTCGTTGGAGCTGTGCCATCAGCCTAACTATCAAATTTTAAAACGATCTTGCTAGAGGATTTAGGCACAGACTTTATTTGTGAAACGGTGTATTGTTAGTAGGCACAGATCTTTCTGGTGCATTTTTGTTTATTTTTTGTTCGAAAATCGCTTATTCAACTCTCCTGATTTGCAAGCAATGACAAAATTGTACCCCTATTGTCAAATTCTCCGTAGGCGTGTAGACGTATCAAATGTTTTACTTTGTTTATATTTGGCACTGGGAGCTTTTATGAAAAAAGTTTGATATAACTGTTTTTTATCGCTTAGATTCGATGTTTAAAAGACAATTAAGGAATCAAACTGGCATTGAGGTTGCTTCCGTCCATGTTTCCACATGACGAATTCTGCCGCGTCAAACTTTCTTTTGTATCTGCAACTGATGATTTTTTTTTACAGTTTCTAATTGGAAACGTAAACAAAGTATCGGTTCAGCTCGATCGGATTCGACGTGTGAAAGCGTTCGCTTATGGCATTTGTATTGCTTCTTCAGGAATAGAGAAACCTCTTCTTACATTTGAAGTTTTTCCCTTAAAAAGCAAAAGTTGGAATCATCACCATCTTCGTTACAAGTGAAGCAAACAAATGATTACACAACTTTATTAGACTCGCATCATTTCATTTGCATTGATAAGAGAAAAATTCGGAACCGTTCAATAGATTTGTTGTAACTTTCACCATACTCACACACAAACACACGGTTTAGTTGATATTTTATTTCATACATATTATCTAATTGATGATTACATCCCAATCCGTGAAGGGGGTGAAATTAAATACCCCGCCCTGCGGAACCTTAATTATTCACAAACAAAGAAATTTGTCCTATCTGCTTTCAACTTCATTATTATTATCATATTTATAGTTTATGTTCATTCGACGGTCAATCATGCGGCGTTTGTACCTAGTGTTGGGAGTAAGAATAATCAATCACTCGTACGTACAACGTTTACTAGACGGAAAGCGCAAACCGATATAATTTGCGATCACTTTCACAATAGCATCTAATTGGGATAGGTTATCAAAAAAAATTGTTCTAGTTTGTTTGTCGCACCGCAACAAGCACGATGTTGTACCGACACGATGTTGCACACGCTATTGGAGAATCCCACCGGGTAAAGTAAACATGTAACGGGGTGCTAACATGAAATGTAAACAAAGCGCGCACAGGGTGAAACGACAAAAACACAAAGTGAAAAAAAAACAAAGTATTTTGAAACTAATTGACATCTTCACAACGTATTTTCCGTGCGTTTTCCACCTAACAAAACAGCCTGATTTTTCAGCTCCTGTAGTAAACTTATGATATCGTAACGCTACTTGCTCTCCTACAGTACGGGAAGGTTCAACGCGGGTTGACAATAGCACAAATGCTTCTACTTCTTCGGCGATTGCTGCGGTTGATTGATGAAAAACTTTGGTAAGAATGTTGTTGAACGTCGCTAGCACATTGCGCACGAATGTAACTGAACAAATTTAATCACTATCATAATCGTTTCCCTTTCGACAGGCCGAATTCAGCGGTCTACGACTTTCTTCGTCCGATCCGTACATAACCTCTTCGTCTGAATCGTTAATCATTGAAAACGTTGGATTATCCTTCGCTATAATCGGTTCTGTAAAAGAAAAACATGATTTAGCCGGCAGGAACGCTTTCAGTGTATACCTCTTACCATGCACAGCAGGACCACTCGGCGAGTAGACGTAGGCCATCGCGTAGAGATAAAAGTTTAACAACCCATAGAAACACATAAACTGTGCCGAGCTCTTGTAGCTGGTATAGAGTTGTGCGATGAAATTATCCTCTAGCGTATCGAAGCCGAAGTGTTGCATCGTTACGATTAGTGAAATCGATAGTACAATCAGCATCAGCAGTGTTAGTATCTTCAGACGCATATCTTCCAGAAAGCAATGAAACAGTGAAAACAGTGAGTAGTAATAGATGCAGAATGATTAAATGCAGTTGACGGTCCTTACCAAAGTACGGCATCGATCGCAGTTCGGAGTATGCTTTAAGCATCAACAGCCCAAGATACAGTAAGTACATTGCACCGGCAATCGAAACAAACACCTTTAAACCCTGCAAGAAAGAATAGGTGATTAATGTATGAACATTCCTTTTCTTTACCGGTAAAGCTTTCACGACACGCACGTTGTAGTTTTCGGAATCTTCAAAGTGACTGTACGTAGGATCATTGAGCTCATCGCATTTCTCCCATATACCTAACACGACAGCACACAGCCAGATGGGAAGCACGACGATCAGCTTCGGCAAGTAGAAGGTTAGAAATTTTCGTTCATTCTGTCGCAAGCCATGATACACGCAGAGCCAGAACATGAGTATACCACACAGGAATGTAGTCTGCAGCAGTGCATCGATTATACCCGGGAACCAGGTGTTAGCTATGAAGATGAGCGGAAAAATGGGATCTGTTCAAAAAAGGGAGGATGAGATAAAGCAAAAGTTTTCGTATCATTCTCCATTGAATGCAACTGGATACAAATAATGGTTGGCTTACGTACTGTTGAAAAGCAGTAACAACGGTAACAGTATCGAGAGCCATTTCTGCTCGATCGACCAATCGTTCATGGGATATTTGCGAAGCGTATGCGCAAACCAGCACGTGATGATGAACGTGAACAGCACAAAAATGAACCGGAACCAGATCTCGATCTGCGTGAAGGCGGGATTGTACGATTTGAAGTAAAACTGTACGCTGCGTATGTTGTACCGCTGGTGAAACGCTTCCAGGCCGTAAAACTGCACCGTCACGATGTAGTGTGCGTAGTCGAGAAAACCGATATGGAGCACGGTAAACTCGTCACACTCCTCGTAGCTGCAGGACAGATGGCGCGTGCGATTTTTCACATCCGCACCGCCATTGTGCGTGCCGCCGTACACTGGCATCGGTTTATGTTCTGCCGTGAGCCCCTCGATCTGCACGCTGATGTGGAACTTTTTGTCCACCATCTCGTCGTCCGTGTTGTCCGTCGTTATTTTGGCGATGATCCACAACTGCTGGGAATAGGTAGTCAGGAGCGGTGTGCGCATCACAAACGGCCCCCGTGCAAGATAATTGGTGGCGGTGTCGGATGTGCTTACGTTCGGCTGTAACGAAATGCCGCTCACCTTGCTCATCACCGTTATCGGTGGACCGGCGAGTCCGATAAAGATGCCCAGCCCGAAACAGGCAAAGAATGCGAGAAAAACGGTGGCAAATTCGCGCTTGTTCATCGAGTACAGTCGCATATGGACGGACCGTTCGCACCGGTCATGATGGTACGCGGGGGCAATGTATTTGTTAAACTCGCTGAATAGATCGCTAAACTGGGCGAGACTCTGGCGAAACCGGAGACACATTCCGGCGGGTGTTACGTACGAGTAGCCCAGCTTGGACGCATCCTCCGGCGGTTTGGACGTGGTGGAGGAAGCCATGGTTCGTCCTTACCGTTTTACTGATAGGTGCAATGATGGTTGTCCACGGTATAAAGCTCCTGGTTGCTGGAGGTCGCCCTGCGTGTTGACATATGTTAAATATGTTGATGTTGTGTCCGTACTTCTTTTGCTTCTCCCTTCCCAGTTCCGGTCGTTGTGATTTGATTTCGCTTCACATAAACAGCATCCAGATATGGCTCTGTAACTTCGAACTGTTTGCTCACTGCCTGTATCGATTTGAAACGCCGTTTTTCACGCTATCCAACGTCGCAATTTGTTACCATTATCTGCTTAGATAGGGTGAGAGTGTGACACGGTATTGAAGCACTGTTTTGTATTGAAGTTGGCCTTTCGATACACTGGAAGGTACTTTTCGAAGGGTGGAAGTGCGTCGAGGTTGAAACATCATCCTTTGCGTACTGCGCATGCGCCTTTCTTGAAAAGCCCAACGACTGTTATATGTTTCTGACATGCGGAATTGTAAACTTGTTACAAAACTGCAAGTATAAACGCTTTATCAGTAGTTTGCGAGCGATATTTTTTTAACAAAATGAAACCTTTAATGAAGTTGCTTTAATTTGCTCTAGTAAAAGCGCGTTTTTTCACAACTAAAGTTGGCGTCAATGTCAACATTTTGTTGACAGTGTATGATTTTCCGTATATTTGCTAACCTACACTATCCACTTTTAATACCATTTTCTATTTTTCTTCTTCTTCTTCTTTCTTGGCCTTACAACCTGTTAAGCCCTTATTACATTACAGGAATAATTCCAGAATTTGTCTGTCACTTCTGTTTTCTGACAGAAAATTCCGCGTACCAAGTGTAATAACATGCTAGGAAAAGAGAACGGAATTTTATGTCAAACAAACTTTAGTATTTAAAATGAACGGAAATAACTAACAAAACTAACAAAAGAACTATGATTAAATCTTCACAATTAATCTACAGCTCCAAACAACAACTGTTTTATGTGTTTACTTCCGATTTTACACTTTGACATCCGTATTCCCCTTCTTGACAGAAAGTACATTGGATCAGACCAATTCATTTTTCCGAGCCGCGGTAACTTCTGTCAACCGCGTTTTGACGTGCCAATTCCTACTTTCTACCGTAATGTAATAAGCCCATTAAGGTCATGCCTGCCATTTCTGGCTTACTAGACTTATTGTTACCGCATAGTTGGATAGTCAGTCCTCACTATGGGGGAACGGCCCAGATGAGACTTGAACCCCGGTCCTGCCGTGTGAAGACCGGCGCCGCTGTCGCATCTACCACCGGGCCACCCCTTTCTGTTTATCTATTGATACATTTGTTCCTGCAAAAGGATACCATTGTCGGCAGCTAGTGTCACAGTTAGGGGTTTTCATCGTCAATTTTTTTGTACGTTATACATTACACTGTTTCAAAGTTAACGTATGCGTTAAAAAAAGACTTATTTTACAATTGTTTAATTGTTTAATTGTTTAGCTCTAAGGGCGGCCCGGTGGTAGATGCGACAGCGGCGCCGGTCTTCACACGGCAGGACCGGGGTTCAAGTCTCATCTGGGCCGTTCCCCCATAGTGAGGACTGACTATCCAACTATGCGGTAACAATAAGTCTAGTAAGCCAGAAATGGCAGGCATGACCTAAGAGGTCGTTAGGCCAAGAAAGAAGAAGAATTGTTTAATTGTTTATTAAATTCAACGGACCACTTGAGGCCCCCTTGAAGCGTATTTAGCTACATTTTACATAAAAAAACATGCAGTTGAACTTGTCAGATACAAATTAACCTAAAGTCGGACGCACAGCACGAATAATGTTGTAAAACGCGTCGCGCAACATGTCCGGTTGTTGACGATTACAGACAGCGTTAAATTCACGGCACATACATAAAAAAGGATCAGAGGCGCCGAATCGTGCACGGCGAACCTCTACGTCGAGCAACGATCTTGCACGTAGCGGTCTAGGAAGAACCTACACATTTAGGCCGGCGAGTAATACAGGCGCGTCGATCCGGTTGTCCAGGAGACCCGCAACAAACAACCTCCGGGCGTTGCAATTTCGCTGATTTAGTGACTCCAGGCCTAGCAACGCACATCGTCCTTCATAATTCACTTGGACCCTCCAGAAGCGCAAAGCGAATCGGGTGATTTCCCATGCATTGCCCCTATGTCCTAACGAATCACCTAATCATCATTGTCTTTTGTGTTATGTCTACTATTTAATGATAAAATATTACAGCGTCATCAGTTGATTTGAGTCACTGATCACTGAAATCACTGAGCAAAAATACAGGTAATAGTTAGGGAAATCCTGGAGAATTGTTAGTTACAATCGCAATGAGTTTCATTTCTCACTTTTAAAGAAGGAAGCACAATCTAATTGGGGACATATTTTGGTGACCCAACAAAAGTATTGTAGGAAACCAAAGACACATTGTCTAGTGGTTTTATCATGGTCAATCTTCAATTCATGGCGTTCTGGTGGTCGATACGGTAATGGTGTTGGTCCCTAACGCGTCAGATCTTTAAAACAAATCCTGACGGAACCGACTCTCAATATGTAGGATTGACTATCCAGATAAGTTAGCAATGATGTTAATAATGTTTGACAGTTGAATACGCCTATATTGTTGAAACAGCTAATGGAAAATGAATATCCAATGTATACCCAAGATCATCTCTGGAAACATAACAAAAATTTGATCGATTCCAGCGACGAGGTGAAATAATAGAATAGAATATAGAATAGAATAGGTAGAATAATGTTCGAACTTACTGCAATATTAATGTACAACAAATATCAACAACACAGATTCACCAACTCGCGATGAGTAGATATCAACTTATCTCTGAGATAGTGTGCTTTAACTTTGTTAGACTTTGTTTTTTTTGCTTTACTAGGCTTTGGTATTATGCTGGGTCCCAGGACTACGATTATTACCCGCAAACTATTGATGCTCAGTAAGTTGACATTGCTTAATGTAAATCCCTTTACATTTTCATATATTTTTGTATTCGGCAAACGCGCCTTCAACCGTAGGGACACCTAGCTGATCTCAGCAGTGACTGATAGATTTTTTTGGGCAGTCCTGTATCGGAGGACGTTATTCAATCCTTTTATACTATTCAAGACAGCGTAGCGACTGATAGCTAACCTCATATCGTGTAGAGAGAAAGTACTTTAACGCAGGATTCCAGTAAAATTAAATGCATTAAGTTAGTTTTATTGTCATCGCCATCTAAATTTATTCTATTTTTTTTATTGCAAACTTAAACAAAACAACCATTCTAGTAACAATTAAGCATTTCAACTCCTATGAAGGACAAAAAGATGATTGCCATATGCGAGAATCTTTACTTTAAGTGGATGTTTATTTTAAACTGTGTGAAAAGTGGCGTTTTGTTTGGTTAACTTGAGGTTCCACTTCCACGAAAGCTCACCGAACTGTGCACAACGCTCTGAAAGGTGGAAAACCAGAGAACAGAGTGGTTCTCTGTTTCCAACCACGTCACAGAACGACAATAACAGCACAAAAGATTTCCCAAAGCTCCCAAAGCTCGTTTTCGAGCAGTGCAACGAACCCGATCGGCGCTTTCGATTCGAGCAGTTTCAGAAGCTTTTAATTTTACTCGAACATACAATATTTACAAAAACCTAAAAAATTCTTCCGTTGTAAAAATGCAAGAATACAAAACTCATTAAAAACATATATAAGAAAAAACTACATTTAAAATCTCATGTCATCTGGTTTTATTATTTACAAATAACCGATATTTCGAGTACCGCACATATCACGCAACGCTGGAAAAGTGGAAAAGAGAAGAAGGAAAGAAAACAAAAAAACAAATGGTAAAAGAAACGCTTTACACCTGGGCAGGGTTTATTTAATTTTAGATTTTAACTTATATTGGTAAGTTTTGTTTTCATTTTTATTGTCGGACTTGGTACTTCTGTGTATTTTTCTAACGAATAGCATAGAAAAAATCTCTGGTCGTTTTTTGGTTTCCACGTTTTTTTGTTTTTGTGTGTTATGTGTGTGTGTGTTGTATGATTTGCTCGCTCTCTGCTACCGCAATTTTCTTACCGCTCTCCATTACCGCTCGTATTTATATATATATGTATAAAAAAACTGAGGATGTATTATAACAAGTCAAATCAGTAAATAACACATGCTCACGAGAGTTGGCTGCGTTGGTAATCGGTTTGTTTGTGTGTGTGTGAGTGTTTCTTTTTTCTGTTTTCTGTATGTTTTTTGGTTTTCGTCTTCCATTTTGTATATATATTTAGTGTATATATATAAGTAAGTATATATACTTTCCGGTATTTTGCATTTTCCCTCCTCTTTTAGCTATATCTACGTTTCTCCTCGCTTACGCCTTCCTTCCGCATGTTGTCTTGTTTGGAATGATTACTTGTATGCACTTTTTTTTTGTTCTCGCTTTCTTTTTTCCATATGTATGTTTGGTTGTGTCTGTGTGTGTTTGAGTGAGTATTTTGTTTTCTTGGAAGTGGTTACGTTTTAGATTAAGGATCGCTCTCGAACGTAAGGATCGCGCCTTTGTGCGCATAATTTAGCATTTATATTTCGTTGTTTTAATTTCGCATTCCATTTTCTCTTCCATCTTATCATCACTGATACCTTTCTTGATACCACTGTACGAATGTGTATGTGTGTGTTTTTTTTGTTTTTCAATAGAAATATTTAACAATAGTCCATTCTTGCTGTTCTTTTGGCACTGTTCTTGTTTTTTTCTCCATTTTCTTAACTCTTTTTATCTTTTTTCTTGTGCGCTTACTATCTTTGCGTTTGCTGCGCGAGTGCCTTTAACCCTTTGATCGGGCTCATGCCCCTATACCAACAGATAGACAAGATGGAGTCTTTGTGCTTCTTACATATCGCGCTTTCTTGCTTTCTCTCTTTCTGTACGGATTTTTCACTTCACCGATTTTTATACTTCAACTTACTAACGTTTTGGCACATTCCTTTTGCCCTGTTCTCTTTCATTCTCTCTTCCTCACGCTCTCTCTCTCTTTTTCATTCTCTCGGGCACGGCTCAATAATTTGTTCCTCTCACAAGAATTCCAATAGCTAAATTATTCCGGTTTTCCATAAATCACTAATTAATAGGCGTTTGCAATTAATGTAAATTCAATTAAAGACACTTTTTGTTCGTTTGTTATTATAATATTAATGTATAGTATATATATATATTTATATATGTATATATATAAACGATTTGCTTTTCTTCTTCTTCTTCTTCTTCTGCTTCCACATTGCAACAAAGACCAGCTTAATAGGGCTTCGTTTTGGCTTTCGTTGTTGTCTTCATCCGCGCATCTCTTGCATTTGGTGTAATGTAAGGAGAAGTAGTAGGATGTTTCGTTCTGTGTGTACAAGTGTATGTGTGTGTGTGTGTGTGTGAGTAGTTTTTCTCTTTTGCTGCTCATGTAGTAGTGTAGCATGGGGCGACGTTTCGTATGTTTTAATGCATAATTTAATAAGTTTTTGCCATTCTGCTTTTAAACTAGAATTCATAAAGTTTCTTCAATAGTTTCGCTAGCTTTTTGTTTGCTGGTGGTAGTGTGGTATGTGTTTGTATATAGATAAAAAAATTCTTATACTTTGCTGTTTTTCGATTCCTTCTGTTCAACACAACTGTGTAATTGATGTTTGGTTTTTACACCAATCTTTTCGTTTACTTTCATTGTATCTTTGTTGTTTCTTTTTTATCGTATTTTAGAGACATCTTTTACCTCTCTGTTTTTTTTCGTGTGTTTAGGTTAGGTTTGTCATATGTTTCATGTTTCTTTTTTGTTGTTGCGTATTGTGTTTGTTGTGTCGTGATGTTCTTTAAATAACGTTTCAAAATGCTTTGCTTGGCTTGATTGTGTTTAATGTGTAATTTGTATTTGTTTTCTTTATATCCAATTGGTAGGAATTTGTGGGGAGAAAAGGGAAACGGGGACTTTCGTATCAATTTAGGTATGTACAAGTATTACTAACAATGTGTTTTGGTTTGTTTGTTTTGTTGTGTTTGTGTTTGCTTTGTCAACATATTACTCCACCTGGAGAATCCCCTGTTTTGAACGATTATCAAATGAAACAAAACACAAATACAGCCAACTTTAGCCGCAAAAGTGGGAGTGGGAACGTGCTTGGTTTTGCAAAAAAGGGGGCCCCTCCTGTATGGGCAAGAAAGAGACAGCGCTTGTTTTACTCTTCCTCTTTGGTTTTGAATCTGTTTCTTATCAAACTTTCTGTTTGCGCGGGAAAAACCCCGTGAAGCGTCAAAGAGCTCGAACGAACTTACTAAGTCTGCTGACCGGTGGTTTTAAGGGGGGAGTGGCGAGTGGGGAACGGGGCAGAGGGGTAGGGAAGCGAGGGTTGGGAAAATTTCATTTATGCATGGCGTTTGACCAAATGTAATTTGTTAATATCAATATTTACTTTCGTTATTCGCTTAAAGGAGATTATTTTCTAACGATTCTTTTTCTGTGTTGCTCTCGTGCCTTTTTCTATCACACACATACATACACGTGTCCTAGCGAGGGTTGGGAAAATTTCATTTATGCATGGCGTTTGACCAAATGTAATTTGTTAATATCAATATTTACTTTCGTTATTCGCTTAAAGGAGATTATTTTCTAACGATTCTTTTTCTGTGTTGCTCTCGTGCCTTTTTCTATCACACACATACATACACGTGTCCTCTAATGACCGATCATCAATCATTCATTACAATTACACACACACGCTCTACTTATCAGTTTTTACACATTCAACCGGCACACACTATTCACTAATATTTTCGCCCATACAACAGTGGCGGGCTTAGCCACACGTAACCATTTTGTTTCTTGCCCCATTTTCGCCCCATCCTTCAATTTAGCGAATTTAGATTTTTCCACTTTGCTGCTTTTCCAGTGGCTTTATCATCGTTTATTTGCTTCGCTACGTTTGTGTTTATTATGTTGTGTTTTTTGTATTTCTTTAGTAATTATCTTCTTTGTTTTAGTTTAAGTCCACCATGAAACCTTGCTATAAGTGTGTAGTTTTGCAGCATATTTGCAGCCGTGTTTTGTGTGTGTGTGTGTGTGTGTGTGTGTGTGTGTGTGTGTGTGTGTGTGTGTGTGTTTGTGTGCTCCTACTATTGACTTTCTTCATTGTGTTGCAATGGCACTAACTAAAGAACAGAAACAAACAGAAAAACAAGCCTTTGTATGTGTGTTTCTTTTTCGCCTTTTATCTTTCTACCTTTTTTCCTTTACTCTTTCTCTTCGCTTGCTTCTTGTTAGCATTAAGAAAATAGAACAAATCTTCATCTTTCTCCTTTCACCTTCGGAAGCTTATTTGTTTGTTTTTCTGTTGGGCATTTGTTTTAATCGCTTCGGCTTTGTTTTTTCTTCTTCTTCTTCTTCTTCTACTTCTTCTTGTTTAATAATATTTGATTTATATAAATGTGTAACAGTGAAGTAGGGATATTTAATGAAGCTTGTTTTCTTTGTAACCACCGCGCTAGAGAGCATACCTCTTCCGCATTCCCATTTTGCCTAATGGAAGATGTTGAGTGAACATTATTTGGAAGGATGCGTGTGTTGTGTCTTAGGTTTACAATGACTGTTTATTTTCGCCAAAATTGTGTTTGTGTGTGCGTGTTTTTCTTCTTCTGTTGCTTCAAAAATGACACCGCAACAGTTTTAGCAGTAGTGTGTTTATGCTGGAGAATGCAGAAAATTTGATATAATAACATTCGATAAGGTTAGGTGTAGACATGTTGTTTTCTTGTTGTTTGTCCCATTTTTTTCGTTTGCTCTTTTGTAGGTGTGTGTATGTGTGTGTGTTGTTTTATTTTTGTCCTTGTTTGTCTATCCGTACAGCTGCTACCACTGTGCGTCTATTCCAATTCGTTTTGACGGGTATACCAATCATCCCTAGCCCATTGTATTGTCTAGTTAACACTCGCTCTGGTCCACATGGTGTTTGTGTGTGTTTCTCTGTGGTATCTGTGGTAGTGATGATCGTCCGTAAACTACTCACACACACACACACACACATACACTTGTACACACAGAACGAAACATCCTACTACTTCTCCTTACATTACACCAAATGCAAGAGATGCGCGGATGAAGGCAACAACGAAAGCCAAAACGAAGCCCTATTAAGCTGGTCTTTGTTGCAATGTGGAAGCAGAAGAAGAAGAAGAAAAGCAAATCGTTTATATATATACATATATAAATATATATATATACTATACATTAATATTATAATAACAAACGAACAAAAAGTGTCTTTAATTGAATTTACATTAATTGCAAACGCCTATTAATTAGTGATTTATGGAAAACCGGAATAATTTAGCTATTGGAATTCTTGTGAGAGGAACAAATTATTGAGCCGTGCCCGAGAGAATGAAAAAGAGAGAGAGAGCGTGAGGAAGAGAGAATGAAAGAGAACAGGGCAAAAGGAATGTGCCAAAACGTTAGTAAGTTGAAGTATAAAAATCGGTGAAGTGAAAAATCCGTACAGAAAGAGAGAAAGCAAGAAAGCGCGATATGTAAGAAGCACAAAGACTCCATCTTGTCTATCTGTTGGTATAGGGGCATGAGCCCGATCAAAGGGTTAAAGGCACTCGCGCAGCAAACGCAAAGATAGTAAGCGCACAAGAAAAAAGATAAAAAGAGTTAAGAAAATGGAGAAAAAAACAAGAACAGTGCCAAAAGAACAGCAAGAATGGACTATTGTTAAATATTTCTATTGAAAAACAAAAAAAACACACACATACACATTCGTACAGTGGTATCAAGAAAGGTATCAGTGATGATAAGATGGAAGAGAAAATGGAATGCGAAATTAAAACAACGAAATATAAATGCTAAATTATGCGCACAAAGGCGCGATCCTTACGTTCGAGAGCGATCCTTAATCTAAAACGTAACCACTTCCAAGAAAACAAAATACTCACTCAAACACACACAGACACAACCAAACATACATATGGAAAAAAGAAAGCGAGAACAAAAAAAAAGTGCATACAAGTAATCATTCCAAACAAGACAACATGCGGAAGGAAGGCGTAAGCATATATATAAGTAAGTATATATACTTTCCGGTATTTTGCATTTTCCCTCCTCTTTTAGCTATATCTACGTTTCTCCTCGCTTACGCCTTCCTTCCGCATGTTGTCTTGTTTGGAATGATTACTTGTATGCACTTTTTTTTTGTTCTCGCTTTCTTTTTCCATATGTATGTTTGGTTGTGTCTGTGTGTGTTTGAGTGAGTATTTTGTTTTCTTGGAATTGGTTACGTTTTAGATTAAGGATCGCTCTCGAACGTAAGGATCGCGCCTTTGTGCGCATAATTTAGGATTTATATTTCGTTGTTTTAATTTCGCATTCCATTTTCTCTTCCATCTTATCATCACTGATACCTTTCTTGATACCACTGTACGAATGTGTATGTGTGTGTTTTTTTTGTTTTTCAATAGAAATATTTAACAATAGTCCATTCTTGCTGTTCTTTTGGCACTGTTCTTGTTTTTTTCTCCATTTTCTTAACTCTTTTTATCTTTTTTCTTGTGCGCTTACTATCTTTGCGTTTGCTGCGCGAGTGCCTTTAACCCTTTGATCGGGCTCATGCCCCTATACCAACAGATAGACAAGATGGAGTCTTTGTGCTTCTTACATATCGCGCTTTCTTGCTTTCTCTCTTTCTGTACGGATTTTTCACTTCACCGATTTTTATACTTCAACTTACTAACGTTTTGGCACATTCCTTTTGCCCTGTTCTCTTTCATTCTCTCTTCCTCACGCTCTCTCTCTCTTTTTCATTCTCTCGGGCACGGCTCAATAATTTGTTCCTCTCACAAGAATTCCAATAGCTAAATTATTCCGGTTTTCCATAAATCACTAATTAATAGGCGTTTGCAATTAATGTAAATTCAATTAAAGACACTTTTTGTTCGTTTGTTATTATAATATTAATGTATAGTATATATATATATTTATATATGTATATATATAAACGATTTGCTTTTCTTCTTCTTCTTCTTCTTCTGCTTCCACATTGCAACAAAGACCAGCTTAATAGGGCTTCGTTTTGGCTTTCGTTGTTGTCTTCATCCGCGCATCTCTTGCATTTGGTGTAATGTAAGGAGAAGTAGTAGGATGTTTCGTTCTGTGTGTACAAGTGTATGTGTGTGTGTGTGTGTGTGAGTAGTTTTTCTCTTTTGCTGCTCATGTAGTAGTGTAGCATGGGGCGACGTTTCGTATGTTTTAATGCATAATTTAATAAGTTTTTGCCATTCTGCTTTTAAACTAGAATTCATAAAGTTTCTTCAATAGTTTCGCTAGCTTTTTGTTTGCTGGTGGTAGTGTGGTATGTGTTTGTATATAGATAAAAAAATTCTTATACTTTGCTGTTTTTCGATTCCTTCTGTTCAACACAACTGTGTAATTGATGTTTGGTTTTTACGCCAATCTTTTCGTTTACTTTCATTGTATCTTTGTTGTTTCTTTTTTATCGTATTTTAGAGACATCTTTTACCTCTCTGTTTTTTTTCGTGTGTTTAGGTTAGGTTTGTCATATGTTTCATGTTTCTTTTTTGTTGTTGCGTATTGTGTTTGTTGTGTCGTGATGTTCTTTAAATAACGTTTCAAAATGCTTTGCTTGGCTTGATTGTGTTTAATGTGTAATTTGTATTTGTTTTCTTTATATCCAATTGGTAGGAATTTGTGGGGAGAAAAGGGAAACGGGGACTTTCGTATCAATTTAGGTATGTACAAGTATTACTAACAATGTGTTTTGGTTTGTTTGTTTTGTTGTGTTTGTGTTTGCTTTGTCAACATATTACTCCACCTGGAGAATCCCCTGTTTTGAACGATTATCAAATGAAACAAAACACAAATACAGCCAACTTTAGCCGCAAAAGTGGGAGTGGGAACGTGCTTGGTTTTGCAAAAAAGGGGGCCCCTCCTGTATGGGCAAGAAAGAGACAGCGCTTGTTTTACTCTTCCTCTTTGGTTTTGAATCTGTTTCTTATCAAACTTTCTGTTTGCGCGGGAAAAACCCCGTGAAGCGTCAAAGAGCTCGAACGAACTTACTAAGTCTGCTGACCGGTGGTTTTAAGGGGGGAGTGGCGAGTGGGGAACGGGGCAGAGGTGTAGGGAAGCGAGGGTTGGGAAAATTTCATTTATGCATGGCGTTTGACCAAATGTAATTTGTTAATATCAATATTTACTTTCGTTATTCGCTTAAAGGAGATTATTTTCTAACGATTCTTTTTCTGTGTTGCTCTCGTGCCTTTTTCTATCACACACATACATACACGTGTCCTCTAATGACCGATCATCAATCATTCATTACAATTACACACACACGCTCTACTTATCAGTTTTTACACATTCATCCGGCACACACTATTCACTAATATTTTCGCCCATACAACAGCGGCGGGCTTAGCCACACGTAACCATTTTGTTTCTTGCCCCATTTTCGTCCACACCTAACCTTATCGAATGTTATTATATCAAATTTTCTGCATTCTCCAGATTTTTCCACTTTGCTGCTTTTCCAGTGGCTTTATCATCGTTTATTTGCTTCGCTACGTTTGTGTTTATTATGTTGTGTTTTTTGTATTTCTTTAGTAATTATCTTCTTTGTTTTAGTTTAAGTCCACCATGAAACCTTGCTATAAGTGTGTAGTTTTGCAGCATATTTGCAGCCGTGTTTTGTGTGTGTGTGTGTTTGTGTGCTCCTACTATTGACTTTCTTCATTGTGTTGCAATGGCACTAACTAAAAAACAGAAACAAACAGAAAAACAAGCCTTTGTATGTGTGTTTCTTTGTCGCCTTTTATCCTTCTACCTTTTTTTCCTTTACTCTTTCTCTTCGCTTGCTTCTTGTTAGCATTAAGAAAATAGAACAAATCTTCATCTTTCTCCTTTCACCTTCGGAAGCTTATTTGTTTGTTTTCCTGTTGTGCATTTGTTTTAATCGCTTCGGCTTTGTTTTTTCTTCTTCTTCTTCTTCTTCTTCTTCTTCTTCTTCTTCTTCTTGTTTAATAATATTTGATTTATATAAATGTGTAACAGTGAAGTAGGGATATTTAATGAAGCTTGTTTTCTTTGTAACCACCGCGCTAGAGAGCATACCTCTTCCGCATTCCCATTTTGCCTAATGGAAGATGTTGAGTGAACATTATTTGGAAGGATGCGTGTGTAGTGTCTTAGGTTTACAATGACTGTTTATTTTCGCCGTTCATTCGTTTATTAAATTGTGTTTGCGTGTGCGTGTTTTTCTTCTTCTGTTGCTTCAAAAATGACACCGCAACAGTTTTAGCAGTAGTGTGTTTATGCTGGAGAATGCAGAAAATTTGATATAATAACATTCGATAAGGTTAGGTGTGGACATGTTGTTTTCTTGTTGTTTGTCCCATTTTTTTCGTTTGCTCTTTTGTAGGTGTGTGTATGTGTGTGTGTGTTGTTTTATTTTTGTCCTTGTTTGTCTATCCGTACAGCTGCTACCACTGTGCGTCTATTCCAATTCGTTTTGACGGGTATACCAATCATCCCTAGCCCATTGTATTGTCTAGTTAACACTCGCTCTGGTCCACATGGTGTTTGTGTGTGTTTCTCTGTGGTATCTGTGGTAGTGATGATCGTCCGTAGCGACACAGCGCAATATCACGTTGAATCGGACCAAAAGCGGTACCTTAAGCACCGCGCGGAACAAGTAGTGCAGTGGTCACTAAGCTTACGCCTCAAGGTCGGCCATCTTGCCAACCGGTTGACGGTTAAAAGTCCCGCTCGGTGTGGGACGAACTTAAGATTAATAGTAGAAGGTTTCGCAAACGGTTCCTTCTCAACTTGGGAGGCTAACAATTATATCGCCTACGAAACGATTTGGTTTGGTCCTAGCATGTATGCGTACGTGCCATCTTGCGTCAAGGCGTGACACTTACGGCGTACCTAAGTATATGGAAGAAAGATAGCTCAAACGAGTAATATAAGGCAACTAAGATAAATTGAAACATCGAACTTAGGAAGTACAATTTAATAGCTACGTACTTAAACCTAATGGCTATGCGTGTCAGAATCGATGTCTCTTTCCATTGTATGCAATTATACTTAGATGCGCTAGTGGGTGCCGTGCCCGCCGTATTATAAACATAGGTTAAAAGGAATAATAAGTAACTGAATTCACGTCTGGGCCGTATTTTCGCATTCCTTGCACGGCGCGAATTATATCGTAACTCGGCGCACGGGGATAGACCAAAAAATAAAACACAACTGATTGTTTTCGAAACTAGCCGCTAGATACATTAGACTTAATAAGGAATGAGATACAATGTTTCGGGATTAAGATTAAAGGCGCCGGTGTCCTGTGTCTGATGTATGCGGTGCTGCGTGTGTATGTGAATCGGTGTGGTGAATGACGCTTTTGCCTTTCCAGTCTCTCAACACACGCTCACACACCCATCCACATAAATCACTGTCATGAGTACTGTACTGTCATGAGAACTGGCAACGAAACCGTTTAGTTATTAGTAAACAATCTAGCAACAAGAGCTGGGAGTGTTTGTGTGCGTATACGATGAGGTTGGAGATGTTGAAAGTGTAGAGTGAATGTGTAGTGGAGGTAATGGGGGGGTGGGGGATACAGGAGATTCAAATAATTAATGCTTGTTATAGACAGTTTAAAACCAATCGCCTCCCTGTCGTGCTCGAAAACCAAATATTAATAATAATAATAATAATATGAACTATAATGTTTTCTTTTTATAGCACATTTGTTGTCCTAGTAAACTCGCAACCCTAACATACATTACTTAGCACATCACGATGGCGACCAATTGGCACAAGTAGTTGCAGACGTAGTTGAGTAACAATAAAACCTAACAGTAATAATAAATGCATGTCTTATGACACTGTCACATTTGACACCTGTCACCGTTTGCTGGGCGATCCGGTACTAGCGTTCGCATAGTGTACGCACCACCAGTCAGTAGTGCATCAGATTCTGTACTCTCTTTCAGTGGATACTTTAAGTACGACTTTTTGGGGCGTAAGAGAAAGAGCGAGAGAGAAAAAGTGCTAACCGTGTGTTCGGGTGTGTAAGTGTGTGCGTGTGTTTGACAGCTGTTCGGTACCAGCTTACTTTGTGACAGGTTACGCTTGTTTTTCTTTCCATATCCTACAAGTTTTGTTGTCGGAAGAACAAATACTAAAATTTGAAAAATGAAAACAAATCCGACCGGATCGTGCAGTTAGTTTCTTGCTTTGCACAAAGAACAGAACAATAAAGAAGAAAAAAAAACAAAACAAAATTTGCAGTAAAATAATAAGTCTGCTAATGAACCAATCGTGCCTTCAATGGGCAATGATAATACTAATCGGTCTCGTCTCGACAACTGGGCGTCTGGAGTCTGGGATTTAGCGAATGGTTTCGAGTTACGGATACACGGTCTTGGTTTGATTGTTTGGGCCTGCCGTCGTTTTGCGGCGTATCGGCGAAACCGTGCGGGTGAAAACAACGAATATGCGTGTGTTAATAATAATTACGGGGCGGGTGTGGGTTTAGCTTGGGTAATTGTAGAAGGGGAAAGGAGCATTTCGAGCCATAGATAGGCGACGTTAAAATCTATCATAGAAAAACTAGCATTAAAATATAGCAAAAAATAATAACTGGTGTCCCTTCGAGGGTGCATAACTTTGCATTCCATTCCTATTTTACGTCGTTCTTATCCTTGTCGCGTGTCATAGTCTTCATTTCATGCGCAAACGTAATGTTTTGTGGCGTGGCAATACATCGATACATGGCTTCCCAACGATGAACGATCTCTACCGGTGTCTGTAACATCTGCTGTAAGTCCCTTCTCTTAACGCTGTGACATACCTTGCATTAAGTAAACAAGAACCTGAACTGCTCAGTGTAAACCGTTCACACTGCCACCGACCGTTGCACCAATACTGCCGGCCGTCAGTCTGTGTTCGGCACCGGTTAGAAACGGCACGTTCAGGTAGCGATCGACAAACAGGCCCCGGCTGAGGTACGGTGCCTGTGGGTCGACCGAGGTGAGCAGCGAGTGTTGCCGGTGTGGAGGTAGCAGTATGGCGTCGGATGCTACTACTTGTGCGTTGACTGATTGTAATATCGGTGGGCCTGCTGCTGGTATGCTATGGTGGTGTGGATGGGGGTGGTGGTGGTGGTGGTGGTTGTGGTGATGATGCTGATGGTGGTATATGGGCTGCTGTGTCAACTCGCAGTGCCGCTCGTCAGTGACATCTAGGTGTGGTGACGTCCGTACTACTGTCGGTAACGGCCCAGACTGTGGTGCTGGTGGTGGTGGTAGTGATGGAGGTGGTCCAGGATACGGTTGCTTCTGCTCGCCAGTTGGCCGGGACCGTGCGTATCCGTGGTTGGATGTGAGGGCGAGCCTACCGCCACGACCCCGGCGGAGTCCGCGTGGATGGTGTGGCGCAGGTAGGGCAGGATCGCGATCGTAGGGTGCGTGTTGGGCAAGGCCAGCACCGGGGGACGGAACATCCCGCCCCAGGCCGTTGCCTTATTTGCCCTCCCTGTACGGTTTGCAGTAGGAGTAGCGATGGTTCATGTGCTGGCTGTACGAGCCGGAATGCGAGAAGCGCTTCAGACATTTGCAGCATTGAAAAGGTTTCTCGCCACTGTGCAGACGCTTGTGCTCGGTTAGGTGATGCTTGTGCTTGAACGCCTTCGGACATTCCATGCACTTGTATGGACGTTGACCTGTACGGTATTAAAGAAGTAGAAGTAGAACAGGATAAGATATTGAGATAAGAAGCAGAACAGCGTGATACTAACCTGAATGTTCGTATTTGTGACGCTGCAGGGAGCTGTGCTTGCTGAACGTCTTGTCGCACTGATCACAGACGTACTGGCCCTCGGCGTCCGGAGCCGGATGTGCCAGTGGACCTCCGGCGTCCTTTCCACCGGCAACACCGGCCCCTCCATTGCCACCGCCGAGCCCATAAGCTCCGGCCAGTCGCTTCGGCACGTTCAGCATCGATTCTAGCAGGTGCTTCTTGTCCGGGAAGGCGCCGTAGTACTTGGACG
Source organism: Anopheles maculatus (assembly GCA_002091835.1). Lineage (NCBI taxonomy): Eukaryota > Metazoa > Arthropoda > Insecta > Diptera > Culicidae > Anopheles > Anopheles maculatus. Next base: position 28,607 of record KZ063399.1, on the reverse strand, counting down.
CACTGTCGTCCGGTAGCATGTCGCGCGCACCAGGACTCAGGCTCGCCCGTCCGACCATCACACCTCCGGTGGCGGCTGCCGCTGCCGACAGTTTCGGTGAGAACTGCCGGAGCAGCTGGTCCATGTTGGCCAGGTTGGCAGGATGATGGTGATGCGGATGGTGCAGACCGTGCAATGGCGGATATTTGCCGAACGTGTGCGGTGCTGGTGGTACTGGCGCGGATTGTGCTGTATGCTGTCCCCGACCATCCTGCGGCGGTGAGGGTGTGTCCCGTGGAAGACCCGTGCCCAGGCCGAGCTTGAGCGAGTTGCCGCCGGTTCCGTGGGACTGTGGACCGGCCGTCACCCCATGGATCGGATGAATGTCGTGATAGAAGTAGGCGGTCGGCGAACAGGACGTCTTGATGCTGAGGTTCATCGCTTCGTTAAGGGCGGACATGGTGTCGGCTTGGAGCAGTACAGCTGGTAGCGTACCGGCGGCAAGTGCCGATGCAGCTGCCTGCGAGTTGGTGGCCGCCGTGAGCAGAGCCTCGCCTACCGTCAGCAGACCCTTCTTGACGAGGAGATCGGTATCGATCAGATGGAAATGGCCGAACTCAAGTTAACCGAACGTGACGATCGGGTGCACTTCTCGTCACCCTCCGCCACGTCCTCACACTCCCCATCGGTTTCCGGATCTCCTCTGCACTGTCTCTACTGTAGCGAGGAGTTTGCCACCGAGCCCGAAATGTTGCAGCACGCACGAATGTTCTGCAAACGTTCGCTGCTGCTCAACCAGTTCGTGAACGCATCGGGACCACTGTCCCAGACCACGGCGAACGGTAGTACGACGATTGCCAGCAGTACCAGCGGCAACAGTAGCAGCAGTTGCAGCGAGGACGACACCGACTACGACACGGTCGCACTCAAGGGTGACTGTGGTGGTGGAGCGTACGGACTGCACGCTGGTGTGGCCGGAGGTGCTCTTGGCTTGGGAGGACCTCATGGTGGTGCGGGTGGTGGTGGAAAGGTGCGGGTACGTACCTCCATCTCCGAGGAGCAGCAGAACGAGCTGAAGAAGTACTACGCACGCAACAGCAAACCTAGCCGCGACGAGTTCCAGGCAATCGCCCAACACGTCAAGATGGAAGCGCGCGTCGTACAGGTGTGGTTCCAGAACAATCGTTCGCGAGAGCGCAAGATGGGCGCAGGAGCGGTTCGCCAGTATCCCACCCAGACAGGACCGGTGGGTGGTCAAACGGTAGCAACGGTAGGTGCACCCATCTCACCACTCCACGCCGACCGTGCACCATCCGTCGTCGTCACCGGACAGGATACGGGCGATCAGCCGCTCGATCTATCCGTCAAGAAGGGTCTGCTGACGGTAGGCGAGGCTCTGCTCACGGCGGCCACTAACTCGCAGGCAGCTGCATCGGCACTTGCCGCCGGTACGCTACCAGCTGTACTGCTCCAAGCCGACACCATGTCCGCCCTGAACGAAGCGATGAACCTCAGCATCAAAACGTCCTGTTCGCCGACCGCCTACTTCTATCACGACATTCATCCGATCCATGGGGTGACGGCCGGTCCACAGTCCCACGGAACCGGCGGCAACTCGCTCAAGCTCGGCCTGGGCACGGGTCTTCCACGGGACACACCCTCACCGCCGCAGGATGGTCGGGGACAGCATACAGCACAATCCGCGCCAGTACCACCAGCACCGCACACATTCGGCAAATATCCGCCATTGCACGGTCTGCACCATCCGCATCACCATCATCCTGCCAACCTGGCCAACATGGACCAGCTGCTCCGGCAGTTCTCACCGAAACTGTCGGCAGCGGCAGCCGCCACCGGAGGTGTGATGGTCGGACGGGCGAGCCTGAGTCCTGGTGCGCGCGACATGCTACCGGACGACAGTGCGTCCAAGTACTACGGCGCCTTCCCGGACAAGAAGCACCTGCTAGAATCGATGCTGAACGTGCCGAAGCGACTGGCCGGAGCTTATGGGCTCGGCGGTGGCAATGGAGGGGCCGGTGTTGCCGGTGGAAAGGACGCCGGAGGTCCACTGGCACATCCGGCTCCGGACGCCGAGGGCCAGTACGTCTGTGATCAGTGCGACAAGACGTTCAGCAAGCACAGCTCCCTGCAGCGTCACAAATACGAACATTCAGGTTAGTATCACGCTGTTCTGCTTCTTATCTCAATATCTTATCCTGTTCTACTTCTACTTCTTTAATACCGTACAGGTCAACGTCCATACAAGTGCATGGAATGTCCGAAGGCGTTCAAGCACAAGCATCACCTAACCGAGCACAAGCGTCTGCACAGTGGCGAGAAACCTTTTCAATGCTGCAAATGTCTGAAGCGCTTCTCGCATTCCGGCTCGTACAGCCAGCACATGAACCATCGCTACTCCTACTGCAAACCGTACAGGGAGGGCAAATAAGGCAACGGCCTGGGGCGGGATGTTCCGTCCCCCGGTGCTGGCCTTGCCCAACACGCACCCTACGATCGCGATCCTGCCCTACCTGCGCCACACCATCCACGCGGACTCCGCCGGGGTCGTGGCGGTAGGCTCGCCCTCACATCCAACCACGGATACGCACGGTCCCGGCCAACTGGCGAGCAGAAGCAACCGTATCCTGGACCACCTCCACCACCAGCACCACAGTCTGGGCCGTTACCGACAGTAGTACGGACGTCACCACACCTAGATGTCACTGACGAGCGGCACTGCGAGTTGACACAGCAGCCCATATACCACCATCAGCATCATCACCACAACCACCACCACCACCACCACCCCCATCCACACCACCATAGCATACCAGCAGCAGGCCCACCGATATTACAATCAGTCAACGCACAAGTAGTAGCATCCGACGCCATACTGCTACCTCCACACCGGCAACACTCGCTGCTCACCTCGGTCGACCCACAGGCACCGTACCTCAGCCGGGGCCTGTTTGTCGATCGCTACCTGAACGTGCCGTTTCTAACCGGTGCCGAACACAGACTGACGGCCGGCAGTATTGGTGCAACGGTCGGTGGCAGTGTGAACGGTTTACACTGAGCAGTTCAGGTTCTTGTTTACTTAATGCAAGGTATGTCACTGCGTTAAGAGAAGGGACTTACAGCAGATGTTACAGACACCGGTAGGGATCGTTTATCGTTGGGAAGCCATGTATCGATGTATTGCCACGCCACAAAACATTACGTTTGCGCATGAAATGAAGACTATGACACGCGACAAGGATAAGAACGACGTAAAATAGGAATGGAATGCAAAGTTATGCACCCTCGAAGGGACACCAGTTATTATTTTTTGCTATATTTTAATGCTAGTTTTTCTATGATAGATTTTAACGTCGCCTATCTATGGCTCGAAATGCTCCTTTCCCCTTCTACAATTACCCAAGCTAAACCCACACCCGCCCCGTAATTATTATTAACACACGCATATTCGTTGTTTTCACCCGCACGGTTTCGCCGATACGCCGCAAAACGACGGCAGGCCCAAACAATCAAACCAAGACCGTGTATCCGTAACTCGAAACCATTCGCTAAATCCCAGACTCCAGACGCCCAGTTGTCGAGACGAGACCGATTAGTATTATCATTGCCCATTGAAGGCACGATTGGTTCATTAGCAGACTTATTATTTTACTGCAAATTTTGTTTTGTTTTTTTTTCTTCTTTATTGTTCTGTTCTTTGTGCAAAGCAAGAAACTAACTGCACGATCCGGTCGGATTTGTTTTCATTTTTCAAATTTTAGTATTTGTTCTTCCGACAACAAAACTTGTAGGATATGGAAAGAAAAACAAGCGTAACCTGTCACAAAGTAAGCTGGTACCGAACAGCTGTCAAACACACGCACACACTTATACACCCGAACACACGGTTAGCACTTTTTCTCTCTCGCTCTTTCTCTTACGCCCCAAAAAGTCGTACTTAAAGTATCCACTGAAAGAGAGTACAGAATCTGATGCACTACTGACTGGTGGTGCGTACACTATGCGAACGCTAGTACCGGATCGCCCAGCAAACGGTGACAGGTGTCAAATGTGACAGTGTCATAAGACATGCATTTATTATTACTGTTAGGTTTTATTGTTACTCAACTACGTCTGCAACTACTTGTGCCAATTGGTCGCCATCGTGATGTGCTAAGTAATGTATGTTAGGGTTGCGAGTTTACTAGGACAACAAATGTGCTATAAAAAGAAAACATTATAGTTCATATTATTATTATTATTATTAATATTTGGTTTTCGAGCACGACAGGGAGGCGATTGGTTTTAAACTGTCTATAACAAGCATTAATTATTTGAATCTCCTGTACCCCCCACCCCCCCTCCCCCTCCACTACACATTCACTCTACACTTTCAACATCTCCAACCTCATCGTATACGCACACAAACACTCCCAGCTCTTGTTGCTAGATTGTTTACTAATAACTAAACGGTTTCGTTGCCAGTCCCCCCTCCCCCTCCACTACACATTCACTCTACACTTTCAACATCTCCAACCTCATCGTATACGCACACAAACACTCCCAGCTCTTGTTGCTAGATTGTTTACTAATAACTAAACGGTTTCGTTGCCAGTTCTCATGACAGTACAGTACTCATGACAGTGATTTATGTGGATGGGTGTGTGAGCGTGTGTTGAGAGACTGGAAAGGCAAAAGCGTCATTCACCACACCGATTCACATACACACGCAGCACCGCATACATCAGACACAGGACACCGGCGCCTTTAATCTTAATCCCGAAACATTGTATCTCATTCCTTATTAAGTCTAATGTATCTAGCGGCTAGTTTCGAAAACAATCAGTTGTGTTTTATTTTTTGGTCTATCCCCGTGCGCCGAGTTACGATCTAATTCGCGCCGTGGAAGGAATGCGAAAATACGGCCCAGACGTGAATTCAGTTACTTATTATTCCTTTTAACCTATGTTTATAATACGACGGGCACGGCACCCACTAGCGCATCTAAGTATAATTGCATACAATGGAAAGAGACATCGATTCTGACACGCATAGCCATTAGGTTTAAGTACGTAGCTATTAAATTGTACTTCCTAAGTTCGATGTTTCAATTTATCTTAGTTGCCTTATATTACTCGTTTGAGCTATCTTTCTTCCATATACTTAGGTACGCCGTAAGTGTCACGCCTTGACGCAAGATGGCACGTACGCATACATGCTAGGACCAAACCAAATCGTTTCGTAGGCGATATAATTGTTAGCCTCCCAAGTTGAGAAGGAACCGTTTGCGAAACCTTCTACTATTAATCTTAAGTTCGTCTCACACCGAGCGGGACTTTTAACTGTCAACCGGTTGGCAAGATGGCCGACCTTGAGGCGTAAGCTTAGTGACCACTGCACTACTTGTTCCGCGCGGTGCTTAAGGTACCGCTTTTGGTCCGATTCAACGTGATATTGCGCTGTGTCGCTACGGACGATCATCACTACCACAGATACCACAGAGAAACACACACAAACACCATGTGGACCAGAGCGAGTGTTAACTAGACAATACAATGGGCTAGGGATGATTGGTATACCCGTCAAAACGAATTGGAATAGACGCACAGTGGTAGCAGCTGTACGGATAGACAAACAAGGACAAAAATAAAACAACACACACACACATACACACACCTACAAAAGAGCAAACGAAAAAAATGGGACAAACAACAAGAAAACAACATGTCCACACCTAACCTTATCGAATGTTATTATATCAAATTTTCTGCATTCTCCAGCATAAACACACTACTGCTAAAACTGTTGCGGTGTCATTTTTGAAGCAACAGAAGAAGAAAAACACGCACACGCAAACACAATTTAATAAACGAATGAACGGCGAAAATAAACAGTCATTGTAAACCTAAGACACTACACACGCATCCTTCCAAATAATGTTCACTCAACATCTTCCATTAGGCAAAATGGGAATGCGGAAGAGGTATGCTCTCTAGCGCGGTGGTTACAAAGAAAACAAGCTTCATTAAATATCCCTACTTCACTGTTACACATTTATATAAATCAAATATTATTAAACAAGAAGAAGTAGAAGAAGAAGAAGAAGAAGAAAAAACAAAGCCGAAGCGATTAAAACAAATGCCCAACAGAAAAACAAACAAATAAGCTTCCGAAGGTGAAAGGAGAAAGATGAAGATTTGTTCTATTTTCTTAATGCTAACAAGAAGCAAGCGAAGAGAAAGAGTAAAGGAAAAAAAGGTAGAAGGATAAAAGGCGACAAAGAAACACACATACAAAGGCTTGTTTTTCTGTTTGTTTCTGTTTTTTAGTTAGTGCCATTGCAACACAATGAAGAAAGTCAATAGTAGGAGCACACAAACACACACACACACAAAACACGGCTGCAAATATGCTGCAAAACTACACACTTATAGCAAGGTTTCATGGTGGACTTAAACTAAAACAAAGAAGATAATTACTAAAGAAATACAAAAAACACAACATAATAAACACAAACGTAGCGAAGCAAATAAACGATGATAAAGCCACTGGAAAAGCAGCAAAGTGGAAAAATCTAAATTCGCTAAATTGAAGGATGGGACGAAAATGGGGCAAGAAACAAAATGGTTACGTGTGGCTAAGCCCGCCGCTGTTGTATGGGCGAAAATATTAGTGAATAGTGTGTGCCGGATGAATGTGTAAAAACTGATAAGTAGAGCGTGTGTGTGTAATTGTAATGAATGATTGATGATCGGTCATTAGAGGACACGTGACACCTAACCTTATCGAATGTTATTATATCAAATTTTCTGCATTCTCCAGCATAAACACACTACTGCTAAAACTGTTGCGGTGTCATTTTTGAAGCAACAGAAGAAGAAAAACACGCACACGCAAACACAATTTAATAAACGAATGAACGGCGAAAATAAACAGTCATTGTAAACCTAAGACACTACACACGCATCCTTCCAAATAATGTTCACTCAACATCTTCCATTAGGCAAAATGGGAATGCGGAAGAGGTATGCTCTCTAGCGCGGTGGTTACAAAGAAAACAAGCTTCATTAAATATCCCTACTTCACTGTTACACATTTATATAAATCAAATATTATTAAACAAGAAGAAGAAGAAGAAGAAGAAGAAGAAGAAAAAACAAAGCCGAAGCGATTAAAACAAATGCACAACAGGAAAACAAACAAATAAGCTTCCGAAGGTGAAAGGAGAAAGATGAAGATTTGTTCTATTTTCTTAATGCTAACAAGAAGCAAGCGAAGAGAAAGAGTAAAGGAAAAAAAGGTAGAAGGATAAAAGGCGACAAAGAAACACACATACAAAGGCTTGTTTTTCTGTTTGTTTCTGTTTTTTAGTTAGTGCCATTGCAACACAATGAAGAAAGTCAATAGTAGGAGCACACAAACACACACACACACAAAACACGGCTGCAAATATGCTGCAAAACTACACACTTATAGCAAGGTTTCATGGTGGACTTAAACTAAAACAAAGAAGATAATTACTAAAGAAATACAAAAAACACAACATAATAAACACAAACGTAGCGAAGCAAATAAACGATGATAAAGCCACTGGAAAAGCAGCAAAGTGGAAAAATCTAAATTCGCTAAATTGAAGGATGGGACGAAAATGGGGCAAGAAACAAAATGGTTACGTGTGGCTAAGCCCGCCGCTGTTGTATGGGCGAAAATATTAGTGAATAGTGTGTGCCGGTTGAATGTGTAAAAACTGATAAGTAGAGCGTGAGTGTGTAATTGTAATGAATGATTGATGATCGGTCATTAGAGGACACGTGTATGTATGTGTGTGATAGAAAAAGGCACGAGAGCAACACAGAAAAAGAATCGTTAGAAAATAATATTCGTTGTTTTCACCCGCACGGTTTCGCCGATACGCCGCAAAACGACGGCAGGCCCAAACAATCAAACCAAGACCGTGTATCCGTAACTCGAAACCATTCGCTAAATCCCAGACTCCAGACGCCCAGTTGTCGAGACGAGACCGATTAGTATTATCATTGCCCATTGAAGGCACGATTGGTTCATTAGCAGACTTATTATTTTACTGCAAATTTTGTTTTGTTTTTTTTTCTTCTTTATTGTTCTGTTCTTTGTGCAAAGCAAGAAACTAACTGCACGATCCGGTCGGATTTGTTTTCATTTTTCAAATTTTAGTATTTGTTCTTCCGACAACAAAACTTGTAGGATATGGAAAGAAAAACAAGCGTAACCTGTCACAAAGTAAGCTGGTACCGAACAGCTGTCAAACACACGCACACACTTATACACCCGAACACACGGTTAGCACTTTTTCTCTCTCGCTCTTTCTCTTACGCCCCAAAAAGTCGTACTTAAAGTATCCACTGAAAGAGAGTACAGAATCTGATGCACTACTGACTGGTGGTGCGTACACTATGCGAACGCTAGTACCGGATCGCCCAGCAAACGGTGACAGGTGTCAAATGTGACAGTGTCATAAGACATGCATTTATTATTACTGTTAGGTTTTATTGTTACTCAACTACGTCTGCAACTACTTGTGCCAATTGGTCGCCATCGTGATGTGCTAAGTAATGTATGTTAGGGTTGCGAGTTTACTAGGACAACAAATGTGCTATAAAAAGAAAACATTATAGTTCATATTATTATTATTATTATTAATATTTGGTTTTCGAGCACGACAGGGAGGCGATTGGTTTTAAACTGTCTATAACAAGCATTAATTATTTGAATCTCCTGTATCCCCCACCCCCCCATTACCTCCACTACACATTCACTCTACACTTTCAACATCTCCAACCTCATCGTATACGCACACAAACACTCCCAGCTCTTGTTGCTAGATTGTTTACTAATAACTAAACGGTTTCGTTGCCAGTTCTCATGACAGTACAGTACTCATGACAGTGATTTATGTGGATGGGTGTGTGAGCGTGTGTTGAGAGACTGGAAAGGCAAAAGCGTCATTCACCACACCGATTCACATACACACGCAGCACCGCATACATCAGACACAGGACACCGGCGCCTTTAATCTTAATCCCGAAACATTGTATCTCATTCCTTATTAAGTCTAATGTATCTAGCGGCTAGTTTCGAAAACAATCAGTTGTGTTTTATTTTTTGGTCTATCCCCGTGCGCCGAGTTACGATCTAATTCGCGCCGTGGAAGGAATGCGAAAATACGGCCCAGACGTGAATTCAGTTACTTATTATTCCTTTTAACCTATGTTTATAATACGACGGGCACGGCACCCACTAGCGCATCTAAGTATAATTGCATACAATGGAAAGAGACATCGATTCTGACACGCATAGCCATTAGGTTTAAGTACGTAGCTATTAAATTGTACTTCCTAAGTTCGATGTTTCAATTTATCTTAGTTGCCTTATATTACTCGTTTGAGCTATCTTTCTTCCATATACTTAGGTACGCCGTAAGTGTCACGCCTTGACGCAAGATGGCACGTACGCATACATGCTAGGACCAAACCAAATCGTTTCGTAGGCGATATAATTGTTAGCCTCCCAAGTTGAGAAGGAACCGTTTGCGAAACCTTCTACTATTAATCTTAAGTTCGTCTCACACCGAGCGGGACTTTTAACTGTCAACCGGTTGGCAAGATGGCCGACCTTGAGGCGTAAGCTTAGTGACCACTGCACTACTTGTTCCGCGCGGTGCTTAAGGTACCGCTTTTGGTCCGATTCAACGTGATATTGCGCTGTGTCGCTACGGACGATCATCACTACCACAGATACCACAGAGAAACACACACAAACACCATGTGGACCAGAGCGAGTGTTAACTAGACAATACAATGGGCTAGGGATGATTGGTATACCCGTCAAAACGAATTGGAATAGACGCACAGTGGTAGCAGCTGTACGGATAGACAAACAAGGACAAAAATAAAACAACACACACACACATACACACACCTACAAAAGAGCAAACGAAAAAAATGGGACAAACAACAAGAAAACAACATGTCCACACCTAACCTTATCGAATGTTATTATATCAAATTTTCTGCATTCTCCAGCATAAACACACTACTGCTAAAACTGTTGCGGTGTCATTTTTGAAGCAACAGAAGAAGAAAAACACGCACACGCAAACACAATTTAATAAACGAATGAACGGCGAAAATAAACAGTCATTGTAAACCTAAGACACTACACACGCATCCTTCCAAATAATGTTCACTCAACATCTTCCATTAGGCAAAATGGGAATGCGGAAGAGGTATGCTCTCTAGCGCGGTGGTTACAAAGAAAACAAGCTTCATTAAATATCCCTACTTCACTGTTACACATTTATATAAATCAAATATTATTAAACAAGAAGAAGAAGAAGAAGAAGAAGAAGAAGAAAAAACAAAGCCGAAGCGATTAAAACAAATGCACAACAGGAAAACAAACAAATAAGCTTCCGAAGGTGAAAGGAGAAAGATGAAGATTTGTTCTATTTTCTTAATGCTAACAAGAAGCAAGCGAAGAGAAAGAGTAAAGGAAAAAAAGGTAGAAGGATAAAAGGCGACAAAGAAACACACATACAAAGGCTTGTTTTTCTGTTTGTTTCTGTTTTTTAGTTAGTGCCATTGCAACACAATGAAGAAAGTCAATAGTAGGAGCACACAAACACACACACACACAAAACACGGCTGCAAATATGCTGCAAAACTACACACTTATAGCAAGGTTTCATGGTGGACTTAAACTAAAACAAAGAAGATAATTACTAAAGAAATACAAAAAACACAACATAATAAACACAAACGTAGCGAAGCAAATAAACGATGATAAAGCCACTGGAAAAGCAGCAAAGTGGAAAAATCTAAATTCGCTAAATTGAAGGATGGGACGAAAATGGGGCAAGAAACAAAATGGTTACGTGTGGCTAAGCCCGCCGCTGTTGTATGGGCGAAAATATTAGTGAATAGTGTGTGCCGGATGAATGTGTAAAAACTGATAAGTAGAGCGTGTGTGTGTAATTGTAATGAATGATTGATGATCGGTCATTAGAGGACACGTGTATGTATGTGTGTGATAGAAAAAGGCACGAGAGCAACACAGAAAAAGAATCGTTAGAAAATAATCTCCTTTAAGCGAATAACGAAAGTAAATATTGATATTAACAAATTACATTTGGTCAAACGCCATGCATAAATGAAATTTTCCCAACCCTCGCTTCCCTACCCCTCTGCCCCGTTCCCCACTCGCCACTCCCCCCATAAAACCTCCGGTCAGCAGACTTAGTAAGTTCGTTCGAGCTCTTTGACGCTTCACGGGGTTTTTCCCGCGCAAACAGAAAGTTTGATAAGAAACAGATTCAAAACCAAAGAGGAAGAGTAAAACAAGCGCTGTCTCTTTCTTGCCCATACAGGAGGGGCCCCCTTTTTTGCAAAACCAAGCACGTTCCCACTCCCACTTTTGCGGCTAAAGTTGGCTGTATTTGTGTTTTGTTTCATTTGATAATCGTTCAAAACAGGGGATTCTCCAGGTGGAGTAATATGTTGACAAAGCAAACACAAACACAACAAAACAAACAAACCAAAACACATTGTTAGTAATACTTGTACATACCTAAATTGATACGAAAGTCCCCGTTTCCCTTTTCTCCCCACAAATTCCTACCAATTGGATATAAAGAAAACAAATACAAATTACACATTAAACACAATCAAGCCAAGCAAAGCATTTTGAAACGTTATTTAAAGAACATCACGACACAACAAACACAATACGCAACAACAAAAAAGAAACATGAAACATATGACAAACCTAACCTAAACACACGAAAAAAAACAGAGAGGTAAAAGATGTCTCTAAAATACGATAAAAAAGAAACAACAAAGATACAATGAAAGTAAACGAAAAGATTGGCGTAAAAACCAAACATCAATTACACAGTTGTGTTGAACAGAAGGAATCGAAAAACAGCAAAGTATAAGAATTTTTTTATCTATATACAAACACATACCACACTACCACCAGCAAACAAAAAGCTAGCGAAACTATTGAAGAAACTTTATGAATTCTAGTTTAAAAGCAGAATGGCAAAAACTTATTAAATTATGCATTAAAACATACGAAACGTCGCCCCATGCTACACTACTACATGAGCAGCAAAAGAGAAAAACTACTCACACACACACACACACACATACACTTGTACACACAGAACGAAACATCCTACTACTTCTCCTTACATTACACCAAATGCAAGAGATGCGCGGATGAAGACAACAACGAAAGCCAAAACGAAGCCCTATTAAGCTGGTCTTTGTTGCAATGTGGAAGCAGAAGAAGAAGAAGAAGAAGAAAAGCAAATCGTTTATATATATACATATATAAATATATATATATACTATACATTAATATTATAATAACAAACGAACAAAAAGTGTCTTTAATTGAATTTACATTAATTGCAAACGCCTATTAATTAGTGATTTATGGAAAACCGGAATAATTTAGCTATTGGAATTCTTGTGAGAGGAACAAATTATTGAGCCGTGCCCGAGAGAATGAGAAAGAGAGAGAGAGCGTGAGGAAGAGAGAATGAAAGAGAACAGGGCAAAAGGAATGTGCCAAAACGTTAGTAAGTTGAAGTATAAAAATCGGTGAAGTGAAAAATCCGTACAGAAAGAGAGAAAGCAAGAAAGCGCGATATGTAAGAAGCACAAAGACTCCATCTTGTCTATCTGTTGGTATAGGGGCATGAGCCCGATCAAAGGGTTAAAGGCACTCGCGCAGCAAACGCAAAGATAGTAAGCGCACAAGAAAAAAGATAAAAAGAGTTAAGAAAATGGAGAAAAAAACAAGAACAGTGCCAAAAGAACAGCAAGAATGGACTATTGTTAAATATTTCTATTGAAAAACAAAAAAAACACACACATACACATTCGTACAGTGGTATCAAGAAAGGTATCAGTGATGATAAGATGGAAGAGAAAATGGAATGCGAAATTAAAACAACGAAATATAAATGCTAAATTATGCGCACAAAGGCGCGATCCTTACGTTCGAGAGCGATCCTTAATCTAAAACGTAACCAATTCCAAGAAAACAAAATACTCACTCAAACACACACAGACACAACCAAACATACATATGGAAAAAGAAAGCGAGAACAAAAAAAAAGTGCATACAAGTAATCATTCCAAACAAGACAACATGCGGAAGGAAGGCGTAAGCGAGGAGAAACGTAGATATAGCTAAAAGAGGAGGGAAAATGCAAAATACCGGAAAGTATATATACTTACTTATATATATACACTAAATATATATACAAAATGGAAGACGAAAACCAAAAAACATACAGAAAACAGAAAAAAGAAACACTCACACACACACAAACAAACCGATTACCAACGCAGCCAACTCTCGTGAGCATGTGTTATTTACTGATTTGACTTGTTATAATACATCCTCAGTTTTTTTATACATATATATATAAAAACGAGCGGTAATGGAGAGCGGTAAGAAAATTGCGGTAGCAGAGAGCGAGCAAATCATACAACACACACACACACACATAACACACAAAAACAAAAAAACGTGGAAACCAAAAAACGACCAGAGATTTTTTCTATGCTATTCGTTAGAAAAATACACAGAAGTACCAAGTCCGACAATAAAAATGAAAACAAAACTTACCAATATAAGTTAAAATCTAAAATTAAATAAACCCTGCCCAGGTGTAAAGCGTTTCTTTTACCATTTGTTTTTTTGTTTTCTTTCCTTCTTCTCTTTTCCACTTTTCCAGCGTTGCGTGATATGTGCGGTACTCGAAATATCGGTTATTTGTAAATAATAAAACCAGATGACATGAGATTTTAAATGTAGTTTTTTCTTATATATGTTTTTAATGAGTTTTGTATTCTTGCATTTTTACAACGGAAGAATTTTTTAGGTTTTTGTAAATATTGTATGTTCGAGTAAAATTAAAAGCTTCTGAAACTGCTCGAATCGAAAGCGCCGATCGGGTTCGTTGCACTGCTCGAAAACGAGCTTTGGGAGCTTTGGGAAAACTTTTGTGCTGTTATTGCCGTTCTGTGACGTGGTTGGAAACAGAGAATTTTCTCTGGTTTTCCACCTTTCAGAGCGTTGTGCACAGTTCGGTGAGCTTTCGTGGAAGTGGAACCTCAAGTTAACCAAACAAAACACCACTTTTCACACAGTTTAAAATAAACATTCACTTAAAGTAAAGATTCTCGCATATGGAAATCGTCTTTTTGTCCTTCATAGGAGTTGAAATGCTTAGTTGTTACTAGAATGGTTGTTTTGTTTAAGTTTGCAATAAAAAAAAATAGAATAACTTTAGATGGCGATGACAATAAAACTAACTTAATGCATTTAATTTTACTGGAATCCTGCGTTAAAGTACTTTCTCTCTACACGATATGAGGTTAGCTATCAGTCGCTACGCTGTCTTGAATAGTATAAAAGGATTGAATAACGTCCTCCGATACAGGACTGCCCAAAAAAATCTATCAGTCACTGCTGAGATCAGCTAGGTGTCCCTACGGTTGAAGGCGCGTTTGCCGAATACAAAAATATATGAAAATGTAAAGGGATTTACATTAAGCAATGTCAACTTACTGAGCATCAATAGTTTGCGGGTAATAATCGTAGTCCTGGGACCCAGCATAATACCAAAGCCTAGTAAAGCAAAAAAAACAAAGTCTAACAAAGTTAAAGCACACTATCTCAGAGATAAGTTGATATCTACTCATCGCGAGTTGGTGAATCTGTGTTGTTGATATTTGTTGTACATTAATATTGCAGTAAGTTCGAACATTATTCTACCTATTCTATTCTATATTCTATTCTATTATTTCACCTCGTCGCTGAAATCGATCAAATTTTTGTTATGTTTCCAGAGATGATCTTGGGTATACATTGGATATTCATTTTCCATTAGCTGTTTCAACAATATAGGCGCATTCAACTGTCAAACATCATTAACATCATTGCTAACTTATCTGGATAGTCAATCCTACATATTGAGAGTCGGTTCCGCCAGGATTTGTTTTAAAGATTTGACGCGTTAAGACCAACACCACTACCGTATCGACCACCAGAACGCCATGACTTGAAGATTGACCACGATAAAACCCCCAGACAATGTGTCTTTGGTTTCCTACAAGACTTTTGTTGGGTCACCAAAATATGTCCCCAATTAGATTGTTCTTCCTTCTTTAAAAATGAGAAATGAAACTCGTTGCGATTGTAACTAACAATTCTCCAGGATTTCCCTAACTATTACCTGTATTTTTGCTCAGCGATTTCAGTGATCAGTGACTCAAATCAACTGATGACGCTGTAATATTTTATCATTAAATAGTAGACATAACACAAAAGACAATGATGATTAGATGATTCGTTAGGACATAGGGCCAATGCATGGGAAATCACCCGATTCGCTTTGCGCTTCTGGAGGGTCCAAGTGAATTATGAAGGACGATGTGCGTTGCTAGGCCTGGAGTCGCTAAATCAGCGAAATTGCAACGCCCGGAGGTTGTTTGTTGCGGGTCTCCTGGACAACCGGATCGACGCGCCTGTATTACTCGCTGGCCTAAATGTGTAGGTTCTTCCTAGACCGCTACGTGCAAGGTCGTTGCTCGACGTAGAGGTTCGCCGTACACGATTCGGCGCCTCTGATCCTTTTTTATGTATGTGCCGTGAATTTAACGCTGTCTGTGATCGTCACCTACCGGACATGTCGCGCGCCGCGTTTTACAACATTATTCGTGCTGTGCGTCCGACTTTAGGTTAATTTGTATCTGACAAGTTCAACTGCATGTTTTTTATGTAAAATGTAGCTAAATACGCTTCAAGGGGGCCTCAGGTGGTCCGTAGAATTTAATAAACAATTAAACAATTAAGCAATTATAAAATAAGTCTTTTTTTAACGCATACGTTAACTTTGAAACAATGTAATGTATAACGTACAAAAAATTGACGATGAAAACCCCTAACTGTGACACTAGCTGCCGACAATGGTATCCTTTTCCAGGAACAAATGTATCAATAGATAAACAGAAAGGGCGGCCCGGTGGTAGATGCGACAGCGGCGCCGGTCTTCACACGGCAGGACCGGGGTTCAAGTCTCATCTGGGCCGTTCCCCCATAGCATAGTGAGGACTGACTAACCAACTATGCGGTAACAATAAGTCTAGTAAGCCAGAAATGGCAGGCATGACCTTAAGAGGTCGTAAGGCCAAGAAAGAAGAAGAAGAAAAATAGAAAATGGTATTTAAAGTGGATAGTGTAGGTTTTCAAATATACGGAAAATCATACACTGTCAACAAAATGTTGACATTGACGCCAACTTTAGTTGTGAAAAAAACGCGCTTTTACTAGAGCAAATTAAAGCAACTTCATTAAAGGTTTCATTTTGTTAAAAAATTATCGCTCGCAAACTACTGATAAAGCGTTTATACTTGCAGTTTTGTAACAAGTTTACAATTCCGCATGTCAGAAACATATAACAGTCGTTGGGCTTTTCAAGAAAGGCGCATGCGCAGTACGCAAAGGATGATGTTTCAACCTCGACGCACTTCCACCCTTCGAAAAGTACCTTCCAGTGTATCGAAAGGCCAACTTCAATACAAAACAGTGCTTCAATACCGTGTCACACTCTCACCCTATCTAAGCAGATAATGGTAACAAATTGCGACGTTGGATAGCGTGAAAAACGGCGTTTCAAATCGATACAAGCAGTGAGCAAACAGTTCGAAGTTACAGAGCCATATCTGGATGCTGTTTATGTGAAGCGAAATCAAATCACAACGGCCGGAACTGGGAAGGGAGAAGCAAAAGAAGTACGGACACAACATCAACATATTTAACATATGTCAACACGCAGGGCGACCTCCAGCAACCAGGAGCTTTATACCGTGGACAACCATCATTGCACCTATCAGTAAAAGGGAAAGGACGAACCATGGCTTCCTCCACCACGTCCAAACCGCCGGAGGATGCGTCCAAGCTGGGCTACTCGTACGTAACACCCGCCGGAATGTGTCTCCGGTTTCGCCAGAGTCTCGCCCAGTTTAGCGATCTATTCAGCGAGTTTAACAAATACATTGCCCCCGCGTACCATCATGACCGGTGCGAACGGTCCGTCCATATGCGACTGTACTCGATGAACAAGCGCGAATTTGCCACCGTTTTTCTCGCATTCTTTGCCTGTTTCGGGCTGGGCATCTTTATCGGGCTCGCCGGTCCACCGATAACGGTGATGAGCAAGGTGAGCGGCAGTTCGTTACAGCCGAACGTAAGCACATCCGACACCGCCACCAATTATCTTGCACGGGGACCGTTTGTGATGCGCACACCGCTCCTCACTACCTATTCCCAGCAGTTGTGGATCATCGCCAAAATAACGACGGACAACACGGACGACGAGATGGTGGACAAAAAGTTCCACATCAGCGTGCAGATCGAGGGGCTCACGGCAGAACATAAACCGATGCCAGTGTACGGCGGCACGCACAATGGCGGTGCGGATGTGAAAAATCGCACGCGCCATCTGTCCTGCAGCTACGAGGAGTGTGACGAGTTTACCGTGCTCCATATCGGTTTTCTCGACTACGCACACTACATCGTGACGGTGCAGTTTTACGGCCTGGAAGCGTTTCACCAGCGGTACAACATACGCAGCGTACAGTTTTACTTCAAATCGTACAATCCCGCCTTCACGCAGATCGAGATCTGGTTCCGGTTCATTTTTGTGCTGTTCACGTTCATCATCACGTGCTGGTTTGCGCATACGCTTCGCAAATATCCCATGAACGATTGGTCGATCGAGCAGAAATGGCTCTCGATACTGTTACCGTTGTTACTGCTTTTCAACAGTACGTAAGCCAACCATTATTTGTATCCAGTTGCATTCAATGGAGAATGATACGAAAACTTTTGCTTTATCTCATCCTCCCTTTTTTGAACAGATCCCATTTTTCCGCTCATCTTCATAGCTAACACCTGGTTCCCGGGTATAATCGATGCACTGCTGCAGACTACATTCCTGTGTGGTATACTCATGTTCTGGCTCTGCGTGTATCATGGCTTGCGACAGAATGAACGAAAATTTCTAACCTTCTACTTGCCGAAGCTGATCGTCGTGCTTCCCATCTGGCTGTGTGCTGTCGTGTTAGGTATATGGGAGAAATGCGATGAGCTCAATGATCCTACGTACAGTCACTTTGAAGATTCCGAAAACTACAACGTGCGTGTCGTGAAAGCTTTACCGGTAAGAAAAGGAATGTTCATACATTAATCACCTATTCTTTCTTGCAGGGTTTAAAGGTGTTTGTTTCGATTGCCGGTGCAATGTACTTACTGTATCTTGGGCTGTTGATGCTTAAAGCATACTCCGAACTGCGATCGATGCCGTACTTTGGTAAGGACCGTCAACTGCATTTAATCATTCTGCATCTATTACTACTCACTGTTTTCACTGTTTCATTGCTTTCTGGAAGATATGCGTCTGAAGATACTAACACTGCTGATGCTGATTGTACTATCGATTTCACTAATCGTAACGATGCAACACTTCGGCTTCGATACGCTAGAGGATAATTTCATCGCACAACTCTATACCAGCTACAAGAGCTCGGCACAGTTTATGTGTTTCTATGGGTTGTTAAACTTTTATCTCTACGCGATGGCCTACGTCTACTCGCCGAGTGGTCCTGCTGTGCATGGTAAGAGGTATACACTGAAAGCGTTCTTTCCGGCTAAATCATGTTTTTCTTTTACAGAACCGATTATAGCGAAGGATAATCCAACGTTTTCAATGATTAACGATTCAGACGAAGAGGTTATGTACGGATCGGACGAAGAAAGTCGTAGACCGCTGAATTCGGCCTGTCGAAAGGGAAACGATTATGATAGTGATTAAATTTGTTCAGTTACATTCGTGCGCAATGTGCTAGCGACGTTCAACAACATTCTTACCAAAGTTTTTCATCAATCAACCGCAGCAATCGCCGAAGAAGTAGAAGCATTTGTGCTATTGTCAACCCGCGTTGAACCTTCCCGTACTGTAGGAGAGCAAGTAGCGTTACGATATCATAAGTTTACTACAGGAGCTGAAAAATCAGGCTGTTTTGTTAGGTGGAAAACGCACGGAAAATACGTTGTGAAGATGTCAATTAGTTTCAAAATACTTTGTTTTTTTTCTTCATGTTGTGTTTTTGTCGTTTCACCCTGTGCGCGCTTTGTTTACATTTCATGTTAGCACCCCGTTACATGTTTACTTTACCCGGTGGGATTCTCCAATAGCGTGTGCAACATCGTGTCGGTACAACATCGTGCTTGTTGCGGTGCGACAAACAAACTAGAACAATTTTTTTTGATAACCTATCCCAATTAGATGCTATTGTGAAAGTGATCGCAAATTATATCGGTTTGCGCTTTCCGTCTAGTAAACGTTGTACGTACGAGTGATTGATTATTCTTACTCCCAACACTAGGTACAAACGCCGCATGATTGACCGTCGAATGAACATAAACTATAAATATGATAATAATAATGAAGTTGAAAGCAGATAGGACAAATTTCTTTGTTTGTGAATAATTAAGGTTCCGCAGGGCGGGGTATTTAATTTCACCCCCTTCACGGATTGGGATGTAATCATCAATTAGATAATATGTATGAAATAAAATATCAACTAAACCGTGTGTTTGTGTGTGAGTATGGTGAAACTTACAACAAATCTATTGAACGGTTCCGAATTTTTCTCTTATCAATGAGCAAATGAAATGATGCGAGTCTAGTAAAGTTGTGTAATCATTTGTTTGCTTCACTTGTAACGAAGATGGTGATGATTCCAACTTTTGCTTTTTAAGGGAAAGACTTAAAATGTAAGAAGAGGTTTCTCTATTCCTGAAGAAGCAATACAAATGCCATAAGTGAACGCTTTCACACGTCGAATCCGATCGAGCTGAACCGATACTTTGTTTACGTTTCCAATTAGAAACTGTAAAAAAAAATCATCAGTTGCAGATACAAAAGAAAGTTTGACGCGGTAGAATTCGTCATGTGGAAACATGGACGGAAGCAACCAATGCCAGTTTGATTCTTTAATTGTCTTTTAAACATCGAATCCAAGCGATAAAAAACAGTTATATCAAACTTTTTTCATAAAAGCTCCCAGTGCCAAATATAAACAAAGTAAAACATTTGATACGTCTACACGCCTACGGAGAATTTGACAATAGGGGTACAATTTTGTCATTGCTTGCAAATCTGGAGAGATGAATAAGCGATTTTCGAACAAAAAATAAACAAAACTGCACCAGAAAGATCTGTGCCTACTAACAATACACCGTTTCACAAATAAAGTCTGTGCCTAAATCCTCTAGCGAGATCTTTTTAAAATTTGATAGTTAGGCTGATGGCACAGCTCCAACGAAACGTGATTTCGTCGCATGCTTTCCATACTACAGCTGTTGTTTCCACATTACGATAAAAACTGCAGAAGCTTACGATGTCTTTGAGAATCAAAAATTGATTTTTGACAGGCCGACTCGGCATCTAAACTCGGCTTCTTAACATCGGCATTCAAATTTGGCTATAGAAAAACGGATGAAATGTTCTGGTTAATAAACTTTGGATTCCAATTGTCAAACGTCAAAAAAAAAACATGGCCGAACCTAGATATGGATCCAACCTGCTCCGAAACGGGACCATCACTACCGCCTGTCACCGAGACGCCTTCGTGGAAATTTTTCCAATTGGTTTCTTGCTGTCCGTTCATTGCATCCGCACGGTCATTCGGGGAGACAAGTTTGCGGCTAGCGCGGTGGTGCTGTTGCAGGAAACTGTTGTTGCCCTTCCAGGACAGAAGAGAAAGAGAGTGAGGCGGTGTTCGGTGTTGAACCATGTACTGAAACAGCTGTGCTCTAGGTGCCGTTGATAAAAAGGTTGGCCAAAAATTGGTACTATTTGTGTGCTAAGGCGATATACATTTTCGGTGTTCCGATCCTGGGACCGGTCGGACCGCGTTTTGTCCGCGGTGGTTCAGTGTACAGGAGGCGGAGGTGGAGGAGTAGAAGAAAGAAACCGAACAAACACACTCCCCAAACATTTGATTGTTTCGTAGGGCTTCTCCGGGTTGCTTGCTTGGGCTCCCGCGGTACCTAAACCCGGTGCGTAAGAGTGTGTTCTCTTGTGTCGTTGTGCGTCTTTTTTCCTGTGTGTGTGTTTGTGTCTGTGTGTGTGTGTGTGTACGGACCGTGCACCGTACGTGTGCTGCTTGTGCGACGAAACCATTTCCACCAATCAACCGCCAACACACAACGCATTTACTCAGACCCCTTGCTGCTACACATACACACGCTAGCAATTGCATTTCCATACGCCGTTCAGTGCTGCTGCATCATCATCACCACACAAAACACGTCTGCACGGGTACCCGTACATTCCAACCTTCAAAGAAAAGCTCAATAGCGAAAAAGGTAAGACAATTTTCAATCTTCCTAACAAGTACACACACAGGGTAATCAAAATAATGCTCCGTTCATTATGTTGTTTTTATGCATTGCATGATAATACTTTTTTTATGTTACAGTCAAAAAAGTGTATTTTCCTATTTTCGGTTGCTTAAATTTTCATCATTCACCGCCATCAGAACGAGCTATCTCGCTCACCCTATCTGCGGGCTGGCAAAGGCGGTGGTGAACGGTGACAGAGCGAGAGGCAGGAAGAACGCAAGGGTATGTGGGGCGAGATGCATTATCCATTTCGTTCCACCCTACTTTCCGGCTTGCTTTGGCTTGGTTGGTGGAAACCCTTTCAACTCAAAACCGCTGTGCAACCGTGCGGCCGAACGTCCTTCTATAGGCCCGGGAGTTGCGGGTGCACAGTCTACAAAACGGTCGATTTCCTTCTGCACAACCGTGAATGCATGCGTGTGTGTGTGGCAGGGAATGTACCGGAGTTGGATGGTTCGGGCATCTGAAGTGGACCATACGCCACCCACCACACACACTAATCGGCAAGTCAAGTGGCAAAGTGGTGTCGCAAAGTAGCTTTAGAACGGAGTCACTTTTTGTCTTCCTCCACCCGGTGGGGTGAGTAACAGCGGTTTGGAGGTGACACTTGAGGACCGGCCAACATCATCACCGCCACCGTCATCAGCGACCGAGAGGGCAGTTATAGATTGTATCATTTTTTTTTATTTTATGTTCCTATTTTCCTTATCGCAAAATCGCGAAATACTTCTACGGCGAACAGGGCGGCACACGATAGGAACGGCTCCTCGGTTCGGGACGGTTCCGTTTGCCAAGTGCCCACACCTGCCCGCCTTGAGAGATAAGAAACAATGCTAGACGAAGAATGAGAGAGAGAGAGCTCCCTTGTGCTAGGTTGTCTTTTGGGGTGCGCCAGCCCACACCCTTTTGTCTTCGGCATCCCGCAGAAGCGCACCTTCTTTGAATTCCCTCCCCCAATCTATTTTTCACAAAGCAAACCGATTGGTTCGTATCGCGGATCCGCGCTATCGACAAGCGAAGACCGACAAATGGACAACAGTCGTGTACATGGGAAATGAAAAATCGAACGCTCTGTTCGGTCGTTTGCTGTGGTCTTACCTTTCCCGAGAGGAGTTTTGCACACACACACACACACGCACACGCTCACATATACAAACGGAACGAAACGGTTACCGAATTTGTGGCCAGCTAATTGTGTGCCCATTTCCCATCGGTGGGGCTTCGTATGCAGAGAGGGAACGGGGCGGGAGGGAAGAGGGAGTGCCTAACAAACCAGGCGCTGGCAAGACGGATGGCCCCAAAACAAGAAAACATAGCGGTTGTTTTACTTGATCTTCTTGATCTTTCCTTTTTAATGGCTTGTTTTTTTCGTTTAGAGGGAAACCCATTTATGCTCGATACGCGCACCCGCTGGGTACGACCTGCCTTCCAGACACATCCAGTGAGTGCTGGAGCTTGGTGAAATGGTCACTATTTATCATACCAAAACCTGGTACCAATAATAAAGCTAAACCGGTGGGTCATAAATACAACAACACCAGCAAAAGAGAATAAGAAACGAGGCCACTGATGCGGATAGAGCGCCACTTCCGGTTTCTTTTTGATAACTTGAAGATTCGCTGTATGGTTGGCCTGTACCGTGATAAGACACCGTCTGTGAGTAGACACGGGAAAACGAAACATGTGATCAAGATTGGTGCGTTCCAGGCATACGGGCAGTAGCATATCTTTCTTGTAAATTTCCCTCCCGAGCTGGGCGGTGTGAGAGGCAGGTACAATTTCGTAAAGTAAGATTCCTTCGGCATGATTGTAACCCCTTTATCTTTTGCCGATCGACGTCAGCACCCAGGAGGAGACAGCTCAGTACTCATGGGAAACCCACGTACGCACACATCCTCTCGAACACTTGCGACTTGTCTACACTAATTGTGCAGCTCGTGAGACAGTTAGCTTTTGCTTTTTTCAAGCAAGTGCTGCTGTTACGTGGGAGAACATTTGCCTGTTTATGCTGTCCCCAGGCCAGAAACATGCTAAACAGTGAAATAATACAACAACAAACACGTACCGACCGACCGGGGTGGTAGGAAAAGTAAAAAAAAAACACAGTTGCGGTTTCCTCCCGTGGTACAGCTTTTGTGCTACTATGGCACGGGGGTTAGCACAGCAAAACATTCAACATTGAACTAGAAGCATGAGCTTGAAGAACAACAACAAAGGGTGTGTGTGTGTGTGTGTGTGTGTGTGTGTATGGGTGAGCGAGGAGTTGTGGAACGGTAGAGAGAGATGAAGCGCGCGCGGGCCCATACAAATGCACATCCAAATCCGGAACGCTGCTCTGCTGCCAATTGTTTATTACCTATATTGCCCTCCACCAGTGTGTGCAGCTTACACCACACAGACACACACATACACACACAGGTCCACCCCTTCAATTTACTCCACACAATATTGTGCTTGGCCCGCTCCAACAAACCCATCCTACCGTGTCGGGAGGCCCGTTTTGCAGCGGCATAGAAACATACAGCAGGCAGGGTTGAAGCAGCAACTCAGGGAACGGCTGGCAGGCGTCAGGTCTCGACGTCCCTTTGCCAATGACGGCGATGGCGACGAGGATGTTACGTTGCGTTGCGACTCTATTTTACACGATTATATACGATCCGTGCCCCAAACTGTCAGAGGTGGCCAAGCTTTGGTTCGAAATACTGGGAAGGTTCGATCCGGATAGCATCCAATGAAGACGAACTGGGGTACGACAATATGACGGACAAACACGGATGACTTATGATAGTCCAGGTTAACGAGAAAGAAGATCTTCTGCAATATATCTTTCTTCGCCTTCTCTGGCTTTACAACCTCAGTAGGTCTTGGGTCTGCTATTTCTAGCGTTCCATGGGTTGGTTTTACCCATAGCTGGGATAGTCAGTCCTGCGTGCGTGGAGGCGGTCCGGACGGGATTCGAACCTCGGTCCTGCCGTGTGGAGACCGGCACCGCTATCGTATATACTAGTGTTGTGCTTAATGAATCTTATCATAAGAGTCATTCATATGAATCTTCAGTGAAGAGTCATTCAATTCATGAGTCGACTCCAAAAAGATTCATGAATCCCCAAAGATTCATGAATCCTCAAAGATTCATGAATCCTCAAAGATTCATGAATCCTCAAAGATTCATGAATCCTTAAAGATTCCTGAATCCTCAAAGATTCATGATTCCTCAAAGATTCAGATTCAGATCGATTATTATCTACGAATGAGTTAAAATAGAAATCAAAAAGCGTAAAGAATGCGTAAAGTAATGAATTTTTGAGAATACACGAATTTTTGAAAATTCATGTATCTTTGAGGATTCATGAATCTTTGAGGATTCAAGAATCTTTGGGGATTCATGAATCTTTATAATAGAGATTCAGAGTCATTCATTCAGTTCAAAGATTCATTCAGATTCATGAATCTGAATCAGATTTACCCAACACTAGCATATACCACCGGGCCGCTCGGTGAACTTGAAGAGCATTGAAGGATTAAAAAAATCTTAATATAATTGCTTTGCCATTGGCGTATGACATCATCCGTAAGGCGAACACTTTCCAGGTATTAAGATCGAATCTAATCTCATCCGGCGTTCCTTGCCGACTGGCTTCCTTATCAGCAGTCTCTGCCGCAGACTAGCTCTGCGCTTCCAAGCAAAAAGACATTTGGAGTTGGAGTGCTTTTAGGCTATTTTCAAATATCATGTTCAATGCGCTAAATTGCCACTTCAAGATACGTACGCTCATGCTGAAACGTAAACAAAAGGAAACCATAATAAGGCGATCATTTCTCCGAAATGTTTCGGAAGCTTCTTAGCAGTGGTCATTTAAATCAAATTAGTCTTGCATTGTGTCTTGGTTGTTTTGTTGCTTGTCGCTCGGAAACGCATAAAACACACCTCATAACCGATTTCCGATGTGTTTGATGTGTTTCATTACATTTCTTTTAATGCTGCCTTCAATACCTGATTGTTTAATGGTGGAAAACAAATACATTCATCATCATCTGTGTCCCACCCGAGGTTGTCGACCACTGGACAGCGATAGTTACTGCAAAGATCTACACCGAACATTTTCGTGCATGGGCGAGAATTGATGATTCACACAGCACATTTGTTTGATGTACCAGCATCATACGATCCACCCAAACGCAACCCACCCTAACTGCGATTCTGCGTCCTTCCACTTGCCCTCTCCCCATTTTGCTTTCGATCTATGGCCCACAACAACTCCGGTTCCTTCTTTTGCATATGCGCAATAGAAATAGCTTAGTTTATGACTTTCAATTCGTAGAATTAAGCCCACAACATTATTATACATACACGTGAACACACACACACACACACACACAAGCACATGGTAAAGCTTTCTGACGCTTCCATCAACATTCTGCTGTGTGTTGCTGTGCACCTTGTGTAAAAGGTTGGCAGGGCTAATTGTGAAGTAAACCGGTAAAAAGAGGTCTTTCGTAGGTATGTTTTAGGGTTTGTTGTATTATGCCCTAATCAGGTTAGAGAAAACTCCCTCACCACAATCTTCACAACCGCCTTGCCTCCTCCAACACCTCCATCGATCCTCCCTTCGATCGTACAGAGGTGTAGGGCTGGAGGGCGTCCAGCAACGGCAATTTTCGTGCATTGCGAAGGCATTCAACGACCGTTGATTCACCTATCTGTTGATCATGATCATCAAACGTGATGGAGCAAAAGTTTCTCTAGCGTCTCTTTATCTTCGACTTTTCTTTGCTCCTCCTGTTGCGGTCGCTTCTGTGCAAGCGGCGCAACCTCCGCCGCATGCATATATGCGCGCCCGTCATTGTTGGATGATGTTGCGACTTCTGATAATGCGGTCGTGGAGCGAACGATGTAGAGTGACGCTCAAGTGCCCCCTTTCCAAAGGAGGGTGAGGAAGAAAGCCGGCAGCAGCGTGCGAGCGAGAGAGAAACATTTTCCATTTTCAACATTTACCTCCAACATGAACGCTGAAAGAAACCATAACGAATATCGGAAAAGTGTGCCTTTTTCCCTTAAAAGCGAACGCTTCCGCCTATGTGTGTGTGTGTGTGTGTGTTTGTATGTGTTGATAGTATGTGGTGGGCAGGACGGTCGCTGTTTTGTTGTGGTTCCAAAAGCCACCGGTTTTGGTAAACGTGTTTTTATTCATTTCACTTCCGCAACCGTGCACAACAAGCGGAAAAGAGGGTAAAAGTGCTGTATGCATGCGGAGGTGAAAACTCCACGTTCCAGTTTTCCCCTCATTCAAGCTTTTTAATTTCAAATGGGTTTGTGATTTCTCTTTTTCCCACACACACACACACACACACACACACACACACACACACACACACACACACACACACACACACACACAGACCTATGTAGCAAACATCCTGATCGCCGTCAATCCGTACAAGGAAATACCGGACCTCTACTCGAACGCAACGCTGAAGCGGTACAGCGGTAAATCGATCGGTGAACTTCCGCCCCACGTGTACGCAATCGGTAAGACGGACGCGCTTGTTGAACTACGCACGAAATGTGGTGCATTCATTTGTTTTCTACCCATTTCTCCTTTTCCCACTGCAGCCGACAAAGCAATCCGTGATATGCGCGTGCTGAAGATTTCCCAATCGATCATCGTGTCGGGTGAATCCGGTGCGGGCAAGACGGAAAGCACCAAGTATCTGCTGAAGTTTCTGTGTGATTCGGTAGCCGCTGCCGGTCCGATCGAGCAGAAGATACTGGACGCGAACCCGATCCTGGAAGCGTTCGGAAATGCGAAAACGACACGCAACAACAACAGTTCGCGTTTCGGCAAGTTCATCGAGGTGCACTACGACAAACGGTGCCAGGTGGTGGGTGGCCACATCTCCCACTATCTGCTGGAAAAGAGCCGGATCTGCACGCAAAGCGCCGACGAACGAAACTATCACGTGTTTTATTTGTTGTGCGCGGGCGCACCGCCGGCATTGCGCGAACGGCTTGCCCTTACCAAACCGGACGACTATCGGTATCTGTGCGGGTGTACGCAATACTTTACGCATCCAAACACCGAATCACGCATACCGGCGGGATACAAATCGCGCACGCACACCACGAAAGGACCGCTGAAAGATCCGATACTGGACGATTACGAAGATTTCCGGCAGCTGGATGAGGCGCTCGGCCGGTTGGGACTGAGCGAATCGGAACGGACGCAAATCTACTCGCTGGTGGCGGCGGTACTGCATCTCGGTAACATCCGGTTCGAGGAAAACCCGGAAGATTCGAACGGTGGGTGCCGAATCACGCAGGACTCGCAAACGTCGCTCACTGTGACCGCACGACTGATCGGTGTGGATCCGTCCGAGCTGCGCCAAGCGTTAATGTCGCGCGTAATGAAGAGCAAGGGGGGCGGTATCAAGGGCACGGTCATTATGGTGATGCTGAAGGTGTACGAGGCGAACAATGCGCGTGACGCATTGGCTAAGGCACTGTACTCCAAACTGTTCGATCACATTGTGGCGCTCATCAATCAGAACATTCCCTTCCAGGCGTCCAGCTACTATATCGGTGTACTCGATATTGCCGGTTTTGGTAATATGCTTTCCTTTATTTTTAATGTGTGTGTGTGTGTGTTTGTGAGTTGAGCTTAACATTTTAATCTTTTTATGTTCCTACTCGCACAGAATATTTCACGGTCAACTCGTTCGAGCAGTTCTGCATCAACTACTGCAATGAAAAGTTGCAAAAGTTTTTCGACGATAACATCCTTGCGGCGGAACAGGTGCTGTATGCACGCGAAGGTCTCAATGTGCCGGAGATTAAGTATACTGACAATCAGGACATTATCGGTAAGAACGACAAGGATTAGGAGCATTAATAATCGTTTTGTTTTATTATGTTTTTACTTCTTTCCGCCGATTATCGTCGTGTGACAAATTTGTCACAATCTCTTCGCTTTAACTTACAACTTAACCTGTCTTTTCGTCAAACACTTCTCCAGTGTGTTTGTAGATCCTAGTACTCGTAAAGTGCCTTTGGCTGAAGGTCTCTCTTACACGCCGTGTGATGTCTTCTCGTTATGTGATGTTAA
>KZ063398.1:43016-57964 GCA_002091835.1 Anopheles maculatus | reverse complement strand
TAGCAATGGCCAGAATAGCTGGACCGATGGTTCAGCTCGTCAGCAGTGGTCGTTCACGATGCTTGCTCGGCCGGATGATTGCCCTAAAACGCGTGGCGATGCGCTTTTGCTGTGAACACAAGATCGCGGGGAACAGCGTTGAGCGCGACGACGAACCACAATGGCGTAGGTCGGGAAAAACTTTTATGACGCGTCAACTCGAAATCGTTCGGGAATCGTGCACAATTTACCGATCACGTCGGGGTCACCAGTTTTAGCGCCTTGGTGGTCTGAGGCACTATTTTTTATTGTTGACCGGTAAATTACGCGCATACACTATCAGTTATAAAAAACACTACCGAACGCGGTGAAAGCCAGCGGAAAAGTCTGCCTGTCAAAAGTGTATCTGAAACACCTTTGCTGTCAACCGGACCTCCACTTTGACAGTCGAACGGTCGGTCGGTATATTGCCGTTAGCACAGTGGTCGCCACATATCGTTTATGGTCTTCGTACTGTTGTATAAATATTGATATTACGTCATAAGGCGGATCAAACGGTGGGCAGAGTAGGCGGCCGTCTAGGGCTCCGCCATTTGAGGGGGCCTCGAAAAACGAAGACCTTAGGTGGATGCGTTGTGTCCTGGTAGAAAAATGCATTGTTCTGATTGTCACTGATGAAGTCACAGAACAAGTCGCAACGATCGTGGAAGTCTAATTCAATTCTCCAGCCTCTCACAAACGAAATTCGCTCAGTGCTGTCACCACTGGAGCATTGCACAACTCTTGCCTTTCACCAACCGAGAACGGATCTTGGTGCGCTCACCTCCTCCTGTGTTTGGATTCTCTGAAGCGTGATCAGCAATTTTAGGCGTGTCGGTGTGGATTGTCTCAGCCAAGATCGGAGGAATGTTGTGATCGGCAGAGATAGCAGCACACACTGTACTGTTACTTGACTTAGTACTTTCATTCATTTGAGTAGCATTGGTGAAAGGAGCAGTATGAGTTGAGAGGGCTACATGGAGCAATTGATTCATTAGTGACAAGTGTTTCTTAAGCTCTAATTAAACGGTGCGCAATCTCAGGATTGCGCTAAATTGTTCTGTCAAAAAGAATGCGCTAAATTGCGCTGGTTCCTTGGACCATTTTCCATAGCGGTAACAAGTATTCGATACAAACTAACCAATTTTTTCGATGCTATTCATCAATAGCTCATAGTGCTGAAAGATTGCGCTAAGAATGCGCTTAGATTGTGATAAATTTTTCAGATTTATGGGTCCGCGAGCTATACTTTTTTTGACAGGAGGATTGATCAAAGAAATTTAGCGCATTCTTTTTGACAGAACAATTTAGCGCAATCTCGAGATTGCGCACCATGTAAACTAGCTATTAGATTATTCTCGCAGCTCAATCCTTGCTTCACTAAGAAGTTGAGAAAACTCATACTTCAGCACACATGAAGCACAGTTTTAAAATTAATGAACCGAGAAAAAAATCTTATGCCAAACAATATGGAAGAGCAAACCCACACTCAAAAATAGGCTAATCAAAGTATTGCTCATGGTGGCGTATTACTTTCTGTCTTCTTTTCGGCAATTCACGGATTCATTTTATATAAAAGAAAACGTCCTTCCAAGTATCCTGCCAGCTCTGGATCTTCGGGATGTACCAGATGCGCAATGTGTTTTGCCGTGATTCCTCTAATATGAGGCCCCTTTAATGGAGTACTAGTGCTTCGAGAGTTCGTCCTTCTGAATGCTAGAGATGCTTGATTGATTCTTTCCAAGTATTTTGTGATGATTTGTAGCATAATATCTTGAACGGGATGCGGAATATCATTCACAGATTTCTGAAAAAGCACCATCATAAATGACCTTAATGAGTGTCCAAAAATGCGCAGCAAAACAATCACAATAAAAATGAGGGAATTGAAGAAGTTTCAGTCATCGAGGTACACCACCACAAGTCCTCAAAACCAAAAACAGATCCTTGAAGCGTTTTAACTGTCCTTACATACGGAATTATAGAGCCGAATGTAGCAACAGCGTGTCAGCATTAACTGAATTGAACTTTTATCCTGACAATGAAACAATGAATCAAATTGGACTCAAACACTGTAATAACGATTTTAAATGTGCTTAGTGAGCGGAAACCAGTTAGTTTCTTTGATTTAAGATTTAACGCCAAACACTCAGGGTTTCTCAAATTAACGAAGTGCATTTGCGCTAAACAACGCAACGGAAGATACGGCGAAAATATGTCCCAGGCGTTTCACGTGGAGTTGGAAAAGACCAAACCAATTTATTTGACAAGTGATTTTCTCTAATTATTTATTACTTTTCTCATGTATAATGGTAATGTACAGCACTGCAGTTTCCATCAATGTGGAAAAAGAAAATTTAAATATATGTCTAATGGGAAAATTAGCCATGGAGCGCTCCTGCACCACATGAACCGCGTCCCATCCTCGTCAAGTTTGTTTTGTCCCGCAATCGACACCCTGGAACACAAGTTTGCAGGTTGCTGTAGAGTTGCTGATGCCTGGCATCTTCTGCAGCAGTGCATTAGCTTCATGATTTCAGGGTGTTCGACATCGTCTCGTTTTTCGTTTGATTTACTGCGTTTTCCTGTACTAAGTGGCATATGTGCAGAAAAACGCAGTAAAATCATCTGTTTGTTCGCTAACTATGTCATCCACATCATTGGAAACAATGATGCTGCGATTGACATAGAAATCCTTCGTCATTCTTTGTTTTAAATGTTTAAATGTTATTTTGTACACTGTTGTTTCTATGTTTAAGCACGTTTGCAAATAAATGTTCTATAAAAAAAAAAGAAATTTATCTGCTTTTTAAATTTTAAGTGTAAGAAAAGTACCTGCTTTTTGTAGCTTTAAAATATACTGAGTATGAGAAATAATATATGTATCGTTAATTTTTTTTTATTCGTACTTAGTTAGTATCACCGTTGCACCTTCAAAATAGAAAATTATTAAAAAAAAATCCAATCAGTCCAGTAAGCAAATCATGTTGGTTGTTTGGCTTTCAAAATCTGAAATAAAATTTCATTGCAACTTTTGTTAAATGATAAAGTTTTCAAAAATCGTTCACAGTTCACTAGCACTTCACTTTAGTGTAATATTATTAATTAAATTTAAATAATATGTACATAAGCATTTGAAACGACGAAACGCTGGTCTATTGAGCAACCCAGACGGGTCGAGCAATAAAGCAATAAAAAAATGCAACAATGTAAATACATTACTAATGTAAAATATAATTTCAGAACCGCAGGCATTTGCCCGACTGTCGAAAAATTTACCTTATAATCTGCTTCTCCTATTATTCGTGAAATAAATTAAAGAATTACAAGAGATTCACGCTTTATGGATTTCGAGAGCCCCCAAATGTTCAAGGTCTCTAGGATGGCAAACACTGCTTGAAGAAAGATTCGCTTCTTTCGATTAGTGCAGGGCCCAAGCATCTGCTTTGTTTGCTTATAGTATGAGCCGCCCCTGCATTAAGCTTATTCGCTTTCTTCTACTCATCTTCAAGTAGTGAGTTCGACGTACTGGCTAACCAGTCAACAACATCATGAAAAGTACGAATAAATTGTTCGAGCGAATACGAGTATACCATCGAGAAAAGTTCAACCGGCCCCAGGTAGTACGTTGCTCGGTCGTGGCATTCGGTTCCTTTTTATTTTTCGGTGATTTGATTTATTTTGATTTGATTTGTTGAGTTCAAAGTTGCCTCCAGCTTAGCGAATTGTGTGCCTGTTTCGAGTGCCAAATCCGGACGACAGTTCTTCTTGACATTCCAGTCAATATCTCCCCAGAAGTCGGTTGAAGCAGCGAAGGTGTCGGCGAAGCGAGAGCGACGTAATTCAATCAACATAAATTACAGTTTTGTCAATCGGGTAAGTTGAGTTCAGCATTTGTGATGCTACACGGTAAGGCCATTCGGTGGAAGAAAACTTGAGACCAAAGATGGATCCTCGCAGAGCGAAAGCATCGTACGTCGTCTTATCTGGCGCTGAAGCGAGCCAGAGAAAGAAATATGCTGACCTTTGTAGATCTTATGGGATTCTGTCGAAGGCGGGACTACACAAATGTCAAAAACAGAGTGCATTCATCAAACTAGTCAACCCACGCGAAACTGCGAACGCTTATCGCTTGATTGCAGAAAACACGAAGAAAACAAATAGAGAGTATGCTGCTGTGAACAGAGCCCGTTAGGGTGTGGCGAGCCTGAACCATTTGAAACGGACAGTGCGCTGTCATAACAGTGTCATTTTGCATTTGATTCATGTCGCGAAAATGGACTACCGTCCATCAACAGACTGTCCTGATCGCAGCTTTGGAAAATGAAACAACCGCAAGAAGTCTCTGTATTGTCGCCTTTTTCAATTTTCAAGCAAACATAGAATACTTCAAATGTATGCGCAGGTAACAAGTGAAGACACAAACTGATTTATTCTAATGTAAATATATTTCGAGCATGGAACGCCGAACTCTTCTTAAACATTCTCACACATTGTTCTAAGAGATGGTTTAGAATAATACGACAAAGGTGAATCAATTTGTATGTACATGTTTGACACGTGTGCGCAATTTCGATTTGAAGGCATACTTCTGCATTCTGACCATCCCTCCGACGCAACACGCATCCTCCGCATGTCGCGTGTGGCCGCAACGAACGACGGGAAACCAGTCTCGTTATGGCTTTGTGCGAATATTTGTTGGTATAATAAAATCAGACTATTAATGCTCATAACGGCGTGAATGAAATATAGAAATGATAACGTCCCAAAAACCGAAACCACCCAAGCGTACGCAAACATGCCGACCAAAAAGGCGCACACACCGACCACCGCCAGTGGGAAGCGATGAAATGAGGCGGTGTGTGCGAGAGGAGGGTTAACGCGTCAAAAACAGGAATGGAAAAATTTGATGAAATTCATTTCACATCCCTGCATGCGACGACGGTGGCGGTAGCTATTGCATTTGGCCTGGCGTTCGGCTAACCTCCAAAACATACACCTCCCGTGGAACTGACGGACGCAAAGGTGGGCAGATTGACTGGTTGACTGACTGCCGGACGAAACTGGCTGACTGACTGACTGACTGCAGGTCCCAATCCCAAGAGTGGAAGTGTTTGTTTTTCCGCTTTTCCGGTTCACTATCCGGTGCTCTGTATTCGAGCCGGTCGACTGCGTGGGGTCTCGAGGCGTGTGCACTATTCCAATATCGATTTTGACCTTTCTGGAAGCCTCGTTCCGGAATGCGGTGTGCAAATGGTGCAAATCTGTTAGCCAAGGACCACTGTGACGATGATGTTGATGATGTAATGAACGGTGGCTGCCAATCAAGGGACAATAGGTCGTCTGCAACGCGAAACTATCCTCACGCGGTCGCTCAGCTGAAGATGAAGCATTGAAACAACACGTTTAGCGGATCTAATTGTCCGTGTAAGGGTGGGACATAAGAACAGAGCTATAATGCAGGGAGGAGGGATCGAAACATTCATGCCCACAGATCTGAGCAAACCATCGTTAGCTAATAATTTACTCAGCGTGAAAAGTAAACAGAATCGGTTCCCAAGAAGGGGATGTCAAGTTTTGAGGAGATTGTTCAATTCGCTGAATTGTAGCAACACGCGCAGTGATTGCGTACTCGATATTCTAATGCTGTGTGTTAAACAAACAACCTTTTGGAAGGGCACAACTACTGCCTACAGATTCCGTGATGACGCTGATGCAGTTAAGGTAGATTTTTAAAAAATTAGTAATGCTTGTATGATGTATGATGCAATTTGCTGTAAGCTTGAGGGAGTAGACTTATATATATTTTTAATACAAATAAATGTACAATGGACGTACAAGATAACACCTCAAGAGACGTAGATCCACAACAATACATTTATGACCACGCAAGATAGTACCTGAAAGCAGTGCTGCAACTACAATGCAGTTTTCTAACCCAACAGAGCCAGAATTATATTTCGCCTACACACGAACAATGCACCATTCGATCGATACGAATGCACTGCCAGCTCTCGATTACACCTGACATATCGGGCACAAAATAGCAAGCCTTTTGCCCTATCAATCATAAAGCAATCCGGATTTATTCGATTGCAATCCTCGCACGCCTCACTGCACATGAAGCCAACGTTCATCTGTATGCAAAATCAGTATCGACCGACCGGCAACCAAAAGCAAAGCCTATCGGTCTGATGTCTCTCGACGTTCCGTTTTCCACCAGCAGGATAGGACCGTTTTGTACGAAGGATATGCAAATGAAGTCAAAAGCTTCTACGGTACATCGACGAACATTTGTCATCGTGGAGGAAAAGGGGAAGGGTGTTGGGTGGTGTCCAACCATTTCAGGCACAGATCGATTCAATAAAAGTTCGTCCTGTAGTCCTGAACGTCCTTTGCGTTGGTTCGACTCTGGAAAAGTCTTTCATCATCATCGTGCTCGCTCTAGGTGCGGTCCCGTACGTCCGTCGGTCGTCGATGCTCCCGTTGTCCTTGCCATGACGGTGCCATTGACTGTGCATGAGGAAGTCGCTCTTTCATGCCGTTTCCTATCGCGATTCGTGCTCGGAAACCACGTCGGAATCGTTCTGTCGTTCCGTAACGTTCGCCCTCGGTGCCACTCAATCAACAGGAATTATTTTTCTAACGTTATCTTTTATGTATAATTTATATTCTATGGTGCTTATATATTAGATTAAACCGCCGCCATTAAACATCTGTGACAAATTTTCAATATTCCATTAACGTGAGGCATCCCGTGTCGGGAGGGCTGGCAGGAGGGGGGTGGCGATAAAAGCGAACGCCCAACTCCGCTTTAAGCCCACAACAGCTCTCTGATGGCACTTTTGCATCGTATTACCGTTTGCTGCGGAACGTTACGGTCTCCATTTGGTTCGGTGTCCTGACATTTACGATGGCCGCATTTGTGTTGTGGCGACGGAACATAGAGAGAAGGAGAGAGAGATAGGAATAGTACTGGAGCGAACAAGAGATAAGAAACAGGTGGAGAAAACTTTTCCTTCTCATCTCGTCGCTATGGTGATTTGCTGGGGCTTTGGTGTTTGTTCTGTTTGTCGTCTAGTGCTACCGTCCTGGCGAGCTGGCGGATACCATGAGGAAGCCTCCGATTTGACTGATGGCAAGGAAGCTATCACACATACAGCTGCATCACAGAGGAAGGACCTGATTTAGTGAACAAGCGCTTTCTGTCTAGTGCGTAATGAAAATGGGACCTGAGCTAAGCTGAAGTGCGAGGAAAGATTAAGTAGTATTAAGGGTTAGATTTATAATGTTTCCCTTTCGCTATTTGTAGCGTTGGGAATGGAAATGGATGGGCTCAAGAGTGAGTTTACAGATGCCAACAACCATCCTCTCGGTTCGTCGAATGGATCGATCGGATGATGGCGCTCTTTGGTTCCACTGTTGGATCTAATTAATTCTAGATATGCTTGTAAAATCCAATCGATGTTGGGAATTGTTCAAGCTTTAATTATGCTATGAAAACTTGTCGAAACCGGTTCTGTAGAGAACGAATGTTCGCTTTTCACAACGCACACTGTACAGTGGAAGCTTAGGCAGTCACTAGGCAGCTCTCAATTCTCGGAAGGTTTGAATCATACGAATGTGCATGGTTGTTCGTCTATCAAATGATTATGTGGACGTGAAGATGATCATCAAATGTATGTTGTAGTGAAGATGCTACAAACATTACAAAAGTGAGTGAGTGTCTCTTTTTGTTGCGATGATTGCACAGCCTACGTAATAACACTTCACTCCAGCTGAATCAACAGTCGATGGAAAAAATGCCACCCTGAAGCTCCATCACACAAAACGTCCCAAAAAAGAAATCACCCTGATGCCGCGTCGATTAATTTTCCAGTCCATTTGGAAGCACATCGCGAACGGACGTCCACGCCCCACGTACCATGCTGAGCATCCGAAATCAATAATGGTCATCATTGCACGAATAAAACGTATTTTATCCGCGAGCTGTCCAGCTTTCCGACGCTTGCTTTCGTGTTTTGCATTGCACGGTGTCTCCAGATTCTTTGAACGGCCACCGTTCAGCATCATGATGATGGCCGGTAATCAGTTTATCGACGATGCAGCAAACCCAATTACGAAGTCCTAGTGTCAAGCCTCGGAGGTCCGGTGAAAATGGCATCAGTTATCAGGTGTCTCCGGTTCGCAAATTACACATGTCCGTTCGATCGTTCGACACACGGAAGTCGAAGTGCAGTCGATTGTTCTTCGCCAGGCAGCCGGGAACGAGTAGCAATAAAAACTCAATCTGCACACTGCAAGTTGACAGAATGCAAGTGCAACACGATGTCAAATTGTGTCACGTTCTGGTGGATCGTTTTCGGCCTGCGACCTGCATGCTTGCTTTTGCACAAACGAACGATACGGCACGACAATTGACACTGATTCTCGTCGAGTTCACTTTGATTCGGCTACGATATCTCAAAGACCAGCGGGTAGAAAGAGCCTTTTTCAAATACTGTGAATGCATTCACAAAAAAGTTATTCAACAAACAAAAAACTCGACCTCTCCACAGAAACAGAAGAACGAAGGAGAAATTGAGTTTATTTTAGTGAAAAATCAATACATCAACACAAAAAGGGCATAACGCTAAAGGACTGACCGCATTGGGGACGGTCAGATTGAACGGATCGATAAGGGATCCGGTGAGCAACCTATTTTGAAGAAGATGAGGAAGGGTCGCCCGGTTGACTCTTGTTCGGTGATTGTGAGCCTTTTGCGTCATCGAACACCAGCGTTGGTTGGTGGGCGAATAGAATAGTGATAGCGAATAGAAATCAGTTCAATCCATTACCAACCGGAGAACCGTGGATGCCTGAAAGGGATTCTCCATTTTGGAAAAGAAGAAAATTACGATATAAAAAGGAGAATAAAATGAAATTCAGTAAACAATCAGGACCCACAATCCACCGCCTTGGCAATGTTGAATATTTATGCTTTGCTTTTTCGATCTATGTTTAACCTTACTAACCGCCCCGTTCCAACCTTTTTTATGTGCCTTTGGAAGCACATTGAACAGCAACTGTCGCACGAAATCCCACTTTATGGTGTTAGGCTTTTGGTAGATACATAAGCTGACTTTTTGTATCGTTCTTGCTCTCTTACGCGCACCACATCAAGAGCTGGCGGTGGTTAGCTCGGTGAAAAACGAGTAAATCACAATGCCTTGGTAAGATTTTCCGCTGAGCAAAGCGATGCTTGGTGTTGCGAAAGCTCCGCCCACTTTGAGAGGCGTGTCTGAACCAGCCATAGCACAACACATGATGACGGCGATCTAGCAGTTCGAGCGATTCAAAACGAGGAAGGATAAATGACGAAGC
This sequence comes from Anopheles maculatus, assembly GCA_002091835.1. NCBI lineage: Eukaryota > Metazoa > Arthropoda > Insecta > Diptera > Culicidae > Anopheles > Anopheles maculatus. The sequence goes on along the minus strand of KZ063398.1, from coordinate 48,583 downwards.
AGACGTCCGATGTGGATTGTGCAACACCAGGAAAAAGCGCCTGTCATAGTTCAGCCGTCTGCCAGCATTCTTCGTTCGCCTGCCTTGTACTATGAGAATCTTTGAACAACTTCCTTTCCTTGGGATGTGCAGCTCTTTCGCTCTTTCGTTGCGTATCGTGCTCATCGAGAAGAGTCCCGGGGAGACTGAATCGAAAATGATGTAGCCATCGCTGCACTTCGCGGGGATTGTAGTCATGAAATGGCATGCGCATAACCCTTCGCACTATGATGGCCGGCAGCAAGATGACATGATAGAGAAAGCAAAATGTACAGAGTAAAAGCCGTGGTGTCGTTTGGAGCAAGGCTGACCGTGCATAGGAAGCAACAACGGTCTAAACGGCGCCACTTCTGTGCCAGTAATAAATGTCATCGTAGTAGGTTCCCCATCTCTATGTGGCGCACAGATATCCGCACAGTCAAAAACAACGAAAAAGGCACATTGTATATGTACAGTTGGCAGTTTGAACGCTTGTGGTTGTTGAGAAACCGGAATGAACCAGATTCATCGATCAACATTGTGGGAGAACAAAACAGTATCTACTTCGAATGTCGAACGTTCACTTTACAGTGAGTGACGCATGAGAAGTGAGTCAGAAGAGAAATATTTGCCAACTTATCCTGGATGGTATAAAGTGATTAGTTTCATTAGGTTATGAGCATAACATTTGATCGTATTCAATTAGAACTGAATTTATAAAACGTCTTAGCATGGTATTTGAATGAAAGTAAATAACATAACATTGCATAAATGAAAGCTGTAAAAAACGTTTTCTGTTAGATAAACAGTTTGAGATAGTAAGTCATTTTCAATATTTTGTTATTTTACAAGTTGACGCTCTGGTAAATTCGTTGTCATTCGAACAACGTCATTGGATGGCTTACCGTTTCATTCTCTCGTTGTGATTTAAAGGAGAATGATCAAGAAAATGACGCACATGACTAGATGAATCGTTTGAAAGTTGTTTACTTAATAACGAAAATAAGAAAAATAGACAGTTTGTAAACAAGTCTACGTGACATGAGTAGTTGCGATTCATGTGGAATAGGTTTGTTTCTAATTTAAAACAATATACCTTAATTTTGTTGAACCAGATTCAAACACAAATAGGCCGTCACTGTTTGCTGCTACCGTCATCATCGATATCGCCTATGCCCTTCACAAAAGACACACTGGCATCATGCGATGGTTGGCGTTCACTTGGCGTTTAGTCGGTCCCAACAACTACAACGGTTCATGAGCACACTGCTCCACATTGAAAACTGAAAGCGAGAAGGAAAATAGCGAGAACGAGAGAGAGCGATAACAGCCAACAAAAAGCAACAATATCGCTACCAGGGCATACCGTTTGATGTAGCCTTCCGTTGGGAGATATGACTAGCACCGGCATCGGCAGACAGAGTGAGCGAAAGAGTCTCTCGCAATGGGTGGAAAAACAGAGACCATCGCAGCATCCTCCCAGGAAGCATTGCGAGGGGTGGAAAACGCTTACCATCCGTCGGCGTCGTCTCGCTTTTCACCGCGCTTTTCCGCGCGCACGATGTACATAAACGACCAATAAGGGAGGAGTTAGCTTAGGGCTTACAAGTGGCAAAGGTAACAAATGTGGACTTTCGACATCAAGAGAGGACGAATCATAGATTTCCGATTGCATGAATTTTCGCCCCGATCGTCAGTTGCTGTCAGCGAGAATACACAGGCAACAGTAGCAGCCCGTCAGGCAGCAGCATCAGCATCAGTGTGACGAGGCTTCGGTGTCGAAAGATTGGCAGTTGTGTCAACGGAACTGGCGAAGGTGCTGGCTGATACGGCGTGTTCGATTTGACGGAGTGATTTCTAGTAGCTGAACGAGCGACCGTCGCCGAAGGTGTTGATCGAGCCAGTGACATACCGTCGGCTTAATGCAGTGTATCACAGTTGAGAAGGAGAAATTTGTTCTTGGGACCAAAAGCTTGTTTATGTGAAGACAACACAGAGTTGAAGTGAAAAAGTTTGAAACCCGGTGCAAAGCATACGGTTTCGTGGTAGATGGAATTCGTCGGTAAAAATACATACTTCGATAAAAACAATTGTTGCAAGTCCTCCTCTTTGTAGTGCGGGGATATGCGATTGCACTTTTTGCATTGAATGTGGCGTCAGTGCAGTTGTAGGAATGTGAGTGATGCATAGTGGCGTCGGAAGTTAATTAGATTGCGAACATTGCTCGGTGTGTTGCCGTTCCAATTTCAAGTGAGTTTGCTAGACGAGATCTGGGCTTTTGGTGTGATTCCGGAGACTCGGACAGTTTTTATTGCAAGTCGTGTGATTTTTTGTAGAGGAAAAAAGAATCATTTGCAAATCAGTGCAAGCAACGAATGTTTGCTGGACAGTGAACAGTGGTTTTGGTGAGTCTGTTTCTATTGTCACACTCGTCAGTATGGATTAATAGACATTTAGCGAATGCACCTGCGAAGTTGCATAGGATGCAGATTCTTGCAAAGGTTTCACGTTGATATCGAACAATCGTGAACGAGACTTGCCTAATCATTCACGTCAAGAGTCAATGGAATGGTAATAGTAGCACATCCGACTGGACAGAGCGTGTGTGCAATTGATTTTGAATGTTTCGGTTTAGCAAGAAAAACGATAACATGGACAGCTCGACGGTTCTGCAGGATAATAAGAGTGGTAAGTGAAATCATGTGTGGTGTAAGTCGATAAATGAATGTTTTACTTAAACTCGCTGAGACATGTAAACAAACTGATCAAAAGACGAGAAAATACGTGATTCAAGCTTTAAAGAAGCGAAAACGCAGAAGGTAGAAGTGAAGATAGTCCAGAAATAAGATGTGTCGAAATTAAGAATGCCAGGCAAGATTCACGGACGGACGTTCTCAAGTTGCAAGAAGCGAGTTCTAAAGTAAAAACCATATTTGATAATGTTTGGTCTCGGTCATGTGATGTATAGCGTGTTCATAACATTAAGTTGAGGCGTTTGAAACTTATTCATTGCAAATGTTTAAGAATTATTAAAGATTTACCTGAAATTAACCAGAAATTTTAATAAAATATTCATCTTGTTTGATAATCTTGGTCCTATTCGTTCATAGTTCGTGATACAATTTTTAGAGGAACTTGGAGTTGAAGTCAATAACTGAACACATGGGATGCACAAGTGGAATGATTTTAATGAAAATGTGATTCAAATGTTTTACAGCAAAGGAACCATAAAATGATCTTCGCATACCTTCAAAATGATAAACCCATCCGCTCTATTTGGCACCATCAGCGACACTGTTACTAACTGTCACGGTGAGGAAGAGGCAAACAGCCAACACCAATGAGCTGGTGTCATCCAAAAGCATATTGACACAGTTGTTGAAGGTGTTTTGGGGTTTTCTAAGTTGCTTCGTACCTTAGGAATGTCGAAATAAAGGCCTTTGGAAGGTTTGCTCACTTCATTGGAGCTTTGTTGAATCAGGGACCCGATTGCACTTGGAGCTCTGATGTGCGTTGGAAAATCGTGACAATGGTAATGAACAAAGGTAATACAATACCGGCAGACATTTGGCGAAGTAAAAATAGAAAACACAACAATGAAGCTTATCTGGTTTCGTGTGTTTCGGTTGTCGCGTCAGCGAGCAGGATGTTACTCTTCTTCACGATATTATCCATTTATGATAACTCAACGACGGGCCTCTAGCATGGGAGCTGGGTTTGTTGTCACAGATGTTAAAACGATGAGTTGCAAATTTGAAAGTCATCCTCCGCCGTGGGGACGATATGACGTTAAGTGAAGTGTTGAAATCAAAATGGTGGCTTTGGATATGATAACACAAGATGTTGATGGTGTTAGTTCCTACTGAGCTTGGGCATGCTGGTGGTAGATGTAATTGATTAGCATAAGATACTCAGTAATGGACGTCACGTTTCCACGTAGATAAGGGTGAGAGACGCTTAATTCGATTAGTTTTCTTACAATCTGATTAATGTGTTTGATCTAAATTTAATCGAACGAAAATTTGACCACCTTCCTAGGTAAAGTTTAGAGGAATCGCTAGAATGTATCGTGAATTATTTGAGATCAGTCGAAATGGGCACTACTGTATTAGACATATGGAAATCAAACTCAAATAATGGGAACCTACCAGAAACCACCAATGAGAGTGTGCGTAAAAGATGTCTACAAAGTAACCGTTTCTGTTTGGTATTGGCCGCTGAGTAAACAGTAGTTAATTTCTTATTCGTAGCGGAAGACGTTACGGCGTTGGTGTTGGCACGGATCAGCTCTTGAAGGCGTGTAAGGGTACGTGCGAGATGGTTGTTTGTTCTCCGTCCGAAGCACTGTTTGTGGAGTCGAGTAAGATGGTTCAGCCGATATAGGTTGGATGTGATGCGTCGAGGTCAATGATGTGACAGGGGGAAAGGAGCACAGGTATCTGGGCAAACAAATGATGTGCGATGATAATCAAGGATACGTGGGACTTGTCGATAGGGTTGGCAATGCAGAGCGATATCATTCGTGCGTGACAAAGGTGCTGATCGCGATCATTTGTTGGAATGGCTTTCGTTACAGGATTCAGCAAAGGTTCGATCGCGGACTTTTACGATAAACTTGATAAGGATGAAGCAGGTCGTACGTTCAGCATTGACGATGCAGCTCACGGAGGATTATCTCGCATTGAGAATGGAATGTCCGGCAAAGGAGGTAAGATTTTTGTGGCGTGAAAATGTAAGAGTGCGATTAGAAAATGATGGTTAATTGTGTTGTTGGTTTTTTGCTCGCATTCGTCCACAGAACATCGCGGCTCGCCCATTTCGTGTTATTCACCTCAGAATCGATTGTTGCCGTGGCCTCCGCAGCATGCCAACGAAAGTACGAGCTCCTCCGCCAGAAAGGCTCAGAATCTCGGTCTGATTTGTGTTGTGTGTGGAGATACAAGCTCGGGGAAGCACTACGGCATATTGGCGTGCAACGGGTGCTCGGGGTTCTTCAAACGCAGCGTGCGAAGGAAATTGATCTACCGGTAAGTAGAATAAACTTTAAAATAGTTTTTAATGTAGATTCTGATTTACTGAAACATCAGTTCTGATACATTTGATGGTTGTGTGCAATATACTTATACAGTTGGAAATATTGTATATCTCACTCAAAAATTTATCTGAATTTATCACTCTTGTCTGAAAATTTATTCCATAATTATGGAAAGGAGATAAGATCGAACATCATAATCCGTCATACGCAAACAATTTGAAGCCCTGATCCCGACACGCGTTTGTTATGTTGACATACATCACATTTGATGTTGATGCTCCGGGAAGACAACAAACCGTCCCGATTTCCTTCGCAAATAGAATAATAGCTTTCCAATCAAAACACCTCCTCGTTAGACGATAACAATCGAATCTAACGGATGAGGAGAGTGGCGCATTGCGGTCCCTCCGGCTAATGCCTTCCAGCGAGGTCGCGAAGTGCAAGCAAAATCTGGTAAATATTTACCATTTCCACTGCGAGTAGCACCCTTCTAGAGGAACTTGTTGGATGAATA
>KZ063398.1:21017-33375 GCA_002091835.1 Anopheles maculatus | reverse complement strand
AGCAGGAATGAAAGTTTTTGATCGAACATATGCCACTCGGTTCTGGGGTTCGAGGATACTCCTTCTCAAGAAAAATCCATGCTTGATGTGTCCCGAAACACGGTAGCCGCTATCCACGAAAGATTCGCAAAGCGACAAGTGAAGGTACAATGGCCGGAAACAATGTCCCAGAAGAATGTGTTCCGGTGGAGGTGAAGTTTCTCGAACTGCCATCATTGCAAAGTTTTCAATTTTGGAAGCTGATAGCGCTGCTAGATGCTTTCTGGCCTGCCGATGGGTCTCGCTCAGCACATCTGGAGCAGATTAATGGAGGAGCATAAAAAGCGAGGAAGCGTGGTTCCATTTTATAGTCGCGATTGGCGAGCAAGGAACGATAGCTTCCGATGTGGCCCATGCTTTACGGGTAATCTGTTTCATGTCCCTGTGTCACATAAACTCGATCGACTTTTTCCACCTGAGCCGGGTTGCCTGAGTAGTGTTGGAATCGTTGAGGGAATTCGCTTCCGACAAGAACATTATCATTTTTCGGAGCTTTGGTTCCACAAATCATACAAGGCCGTAATCCCACTGAAATCCATGCTCTACCCTAGGGAATGGTGGGAGCGCTCAGAATGGACATAAATTTTGATTCAACATTTTGATATTTGTGCTGAGCTGGGCATGCGTTTCGTTGATGCTATATAGTTGTGGGTCGAGCCTGTAGATAGGTACTGTTAAGAGTGAGATTCCTGGACCAGGTGAAGCGGTACAAATGTTTGGAAAGGACTCTGCTTGTAGTAGCTGGTCGGTATGTTTCGTAGTAGTTGAAGTTTATTTGTCAGTGTCGAGATGAATCCGTTGGGGAGTCATTAGATTGCAGGAGCTGTTTTTGGTTATGTCAATACTACTTCAACGAGAATACCTGCTATCGGTCAATGGTCGTTCTGACAAGGATGAACGAGTATGAATATCCAGACAGAGTGGAGTTATGGCTCCATCACAGAACGTGGTCATGAATAGTCGATTTATTATACTGTTTTTCAACATAGCAATAGGGTTGGAATAAGAGATCAAAGGATGGATCCACTTCAGCGACTGGATTTGTCTTCCGTTTCAATGGACTTGAGCTATACCCGCATCGTTGAACAGGTAGCTCCGAGAATCTGTCACACTGTAGCGCAGAAGCGCATGAAAGGTAGCATATCAATTTTGACAAGGAATCTGATATCAGAGATGACTATCGTAGAATCACTCATGATGTTGGTCGGACCCTATGTACCTACTAGGGTGTGTCATTTGAGTCTCGGGGGATCGATTGCTGAAAACCACTTGACCAAATGCGACCCGAAATCGAGAATGTTTGACCACAGCAGTTTAGAAGTTCATCAGTGATGAGAGTAATTTCTCATTCCTGGTGATCTGATGGGAGAATTAAACGTTTTTTACCAGTAATGAATGTGAAATAAACTTCACGGAAAGTTGGAGGAAGAAAGAGATTAATGAGATGCGGTTTAAGGCAGATTAAATTTGGTGCAAACGGTTCAGTTAATCAAATTAACTTGATCATTGTTGCATCATCAGTCTTTGGCTAGTCTACAGTTCATATATCAATTCTGTAAAATCATTTATTTATTGATACCATTGATGATAAAAGCTGTGACAATAATAAAAATATAATTGAATAAAGTAGATTCATTCAAATACTCCAGAAATGTAATATTATTTACAACATGTACATTTGCTACTCTGTTGTAAAATGCTCCTCTTTATGTTAACACAGAAGATACTACCCCAAAACAATCAACAACATCACGCCATGGATCGTGGGGATGAAGTACCGTTTCATTCCTTTTCTGTTGGTACGATTCCCTGCCTTGTAGTTCAGTATCCACCATTTTGCTAAATCCAACAGTCGAACGGCAGGGATCGAACACTTCGTGACCGAGAGACGCCAAATCTCCAACGCTATTGTTTTCTCTCTTTCACATCGGTACGCCAAGCACCACCTAATCCCATCCTAAAAGGGCAACGCATCTGCTGTGGCCTTCGATTTCGTCTGCGCTTTGGTGTGATGTCGGCCCCAAGAACGGACAGCGTTCGTTGTATTCAATTTATTGGAATGGAAATTGTGTTTTCGCTTTTCCACTTTGGCACATTGAACTTTGCATGGCTGGTGTGTGTCCTCCATTTTAGTAATCCGCCCTCTCTGAGCGAAGCATTAGACAGTAAGAGTGAGCGTTTGGTATACTGACGAGTCATGCGAGCACTTCAATTTCAATTAACAGTTCCCTTTCGGAGGTATTCTATGTAATGAGATTTAGAAGACGCCTGGTAGGATGGTGCGTTGATTTGTAGGAATGATGATTCGATTTTTCGGAGGATTGTTGTAGCGTTTGCCTGGCTCACCAATGCCGAGGTACCAAAATGCAAAGAGTTGATCCGGTATTAAGCGTTTCTTTGTTGTATGTACGAGCTTTGAGAGAGTACTTGTAATTCTGTTCATTTGGAGTGGTAAGTGAAGTGTACCAAACAGCGAAGAGGGTTGTTGTCCGAGAGGATAGACACAGATAGGTACGCATCTTCGTATTGTCATTGTGTGTTCCCGGGTAGGACTATAATCCTTGCACGCTTGGTGACTGTGAATTTGCGTGAGCTTGTGGCTTGAACACGACAATCTTAGCGGTCGCGTTATAGGGTTCGCATATGTCACGAAATATGTTCAGCTTCTGTTACATTACTGAAGTGTAGCTTGCATCCAAGTCTAGAGGTGGTTTTGATCTGATGTTGTGAAAAATCGACGTTGATTGTAATCCTCACTGAAGGTGCATTTAATTACAGTATCTCCTTTATAAGAACCGGGGACAGTATTAATTGTGGACAAGTAATCCAATGATCTTATGTGTTCATTTTCTCTACAGATGCCAAGCAGGAACGGGAAGCTGTACAGTCGATAAAGCGCACAGGAATCAGTGCCAAGCGTGTCGATTAAAAAAATGCCTTACGATGGGAATGAACAAAGATGGTAAGTGTGCCATTACGATTATACCCAATATAATACGTTATAAAACTGTATAAGTTATTGCTGTACACTCCAACTCTTTGACGTATTTAAAATTTTGACACACTTGAAACAGTGAAAAACATTTATGCTTAGCGAAAGAACATAACCCTGTCGAATATTAGCTTAACGATGCTGAATAATTGAGTTTTTAGCAGTGGAATTGGCCAGGCATATCGGTATTTCAAAGCTCTTAAATGCGAAGTGTTTAGCAGACATGAGAACTCTGCATATTGCAATTTGATTACGGTTCTCTTCGTTTTCAAAATGCAAATTGTTTTGTGGACATTTTGACGCATAACGAACTGCAAACTGTTTCAATTTCTGGACCAAACTCAACGACATTAGCACTGTGGAACGAAAAAAAAGTTGTCCTAAGGTAAAACAAAACAATGCCATAGCATTCTGATAAAGAACTTCTTGTACGCTAAGTCTGTTCAGAAACTAAAGCCAACAGCGTATCAAACGCTGATAATTGAACTGTATTCGTCTCGATGGATATTTGAAATAATATTCGTGACAATTGTGTTACGGTTGTTATGCTCCAATTTGAATGACTAAAACGGTACTGTTACGAACATCGCTGGTCACTTCACCAAGGCTGTTTTGCAAAGGTGTCCATGAAGCGTTTTTGTACTGCCAATAAAAACTGACTAATGCTAAACAAACCTCGAGAGCGAAAAAACTCCACCGATTTTCTCTTCACATCCACTTGAACTTAGCGTACACACAGGAGCGAACGGCAGTACCGCTAAACTTGATTAGAGAGTTCTAAGCCATGTTTTCTTATTGTGTTAGCATGGTTCAATCAAAAGCTGCACCGTTAGAAATACTGCGGACATGTCACGGCATTTGTTTGGGCAGTGTTGTGCAGATCTCCTTTCTCCAGAATTGTAACCATCCGTCAAAGGAAAAAGTTGTTTCATCCTGTGATGAGCGATGATCACGGTTGTGGAGGATGCGCCATCTTCATACCCGTTCCGGTGTGTTAATTTCGAGTGTGACTGTGTGTGTGTGAATTGTTTTGCTGCCACACTTGGGTGATGTAAATTTTACAAGACACGTGCGTCCTCGTATAGCTGCTAACCGAAGGTCGTACCATGTTGAAACAAGCTCACAAGGTTCCCCCAGGGGTCCATCAGTTTGCTCATTAATGGTTGCGATCAAAGTCGAGCGGTAATGGCGACTGATTGCGCTCAGGGCGCACGCAAATGAGGCACAAAACTCTCACGTACTCATCGTCGAATCAGTCAGGAGCAGCTACAATTCGTGAAGAGGACTACTGTTTCAATATGCTGTGTGGAAAGAAGCTTGAAAGACTTTGTCAACCATAAATACATTCGGCTACGTTTTGCTTGTTATTAAATACACACTTCAAATTATGTTGCTCGAACTTGCAAATGATCCAACAACAGATACCCTGTGAGTAAAAAATACTGGAGCTCGGCTTACAGTAGGTCGACCAGAAAACAATCGGAAAAGATTATAACGCGACAATGCGGCATTGGGAACGTTGGAGGCATTCTGTTGGAGGGAACGATAGCTTGCGTAAGAATATTTAAGAGATTGTTAGGCAAGAAAGAATGTGTTCGCAGCTCGGAGCACCTGTTGATAGAAGAGCGTGAAAATCTGTTTGGGAAATTCGAAGAGGAATCTACTTGTTGACGCCGTAGCATTATCGGCACTGTTGAATGTGTAAACAAGAACAGGGCTTCCACCTATTTTACTTGAGATTGTTTTGTTCACAAGTTCGTTAAAGATATTTTAGCTCGATAACTCTTTATTCCTTTATCCGTTCCTTTACTCCCTGATTATTACATATAAAAGTTTAACCTAATGATAACAGCCTGTATGATCTTGTAATTGTTGTTCATTTTAAGCCATTTCATATCATAACTGAGGTACTTTCGCATTTGTATCTGTTTCTTTCTTTCTCTCTCTCTCTTTCTTTCTCTCTCTCTTCCCTTCTCTCTTTTTATCCCTCGCCCAAAAGCCATACAGTGCATCGTAGGGAGTTTGAAGCATCAGATGAAAGGAATTATTGACGTATTTGGTAACCACCGTCACCACCTGCTACTAACTATACTGTTCTATGTTTTTTAATCCTCCCTCATCGCACTAGGTTAGACAAACTGACACACGACCTTCCCCTTCCGTTCTTCGCCCTTTAACCAAACTCGCCCCTAGAAGGGTAGTATCAGTTTTGTGTGTATGTTTATTCAAATGATCTCATACTTTCGATTTTCAGTAAAGCACCATCGACGGCCGTCGTCGGCCAAGGCCACTGATGCCACAGGTTCTGTTGGCTGGGACAAACTGTTTGTTGGCATGCGTTCGCTGCGGCTTGCCAGAGAATGACGTGAACAATGTTCTAATTATTTTTGTGTAACAAATTGGTTTGTCTTTTGGATGGGACGATGAGAGGGATCGGTACGGCAGAGCTATGCTAACAAGACATCGCCGCATGGCATTTGGTTGTACGTGCGCGAGGTGTCTGCGGGTTGTATGAGCAGCTATGTCAAAAGATCGGTGTCCCAAACGGGTCTTGATGGAAGTTCGTTTGCATAAAACGGTCGGGTTAGCGGTTTCTTCCGGCTACGGTTGCTTAACCACAATTTGGAGAATCTCCTGCTGCTCTGACCCATCTTTGACACGTGCCGTTCGGGCGTCGTATGTGGACACTGTTGAGGTGTGAATATGGCCAGATCGCGTAGATATGAAAGGAATAATTCCTGGGGTATACTGTGGTAGTGTTAATGAGGAGCTAAAACGACCAATGTTTGAAGCTGCAAAAGCCGCGCTAACTTAAACGTTCGCCAGCATGCACGCTTGCGGGTATGAAATGGCGAAATTAATTATGCATAAAAATGGTTACAACCCTCCCACATTATCTGCAGGGGATTTTTAGAGGATGTGTGTATCTTTTCGTGTGCTAGGGTGATCATACCTTTCTGCTGCTCTATACTTTAAGTGAAAAACGAATACATTTTCCCACGATTTTCGTAACATGGACCGCGTCTCTAAAGTATCTGTGTGTTTTTGTACTCGTTTCAGCTGTGCAAAATGAGCGTCAACCACGAAATACTGCAACGATCCGACCGGAAGCGCTGCGGGATATGGAGCAGGGCCGGGCCTTGCGTGAAGCAGCTGTTGCCGTCGGAGTATTTGGGTGAGTGTTTGAGTCGTTGCATTGCTCCAGAACACATAATATACTAAAGTAACAAGTAAACACGATGGTTTTCTACATCATAACTAACTGTGAACATTCTCGAACACTAGGCCTCCAGTTTCATTGGCATTGCTGTCACCGTCCCGCTACGGTCCCAGTATTCTGCCAACACCCGCCTTACCGACTAGTCAATTTCTGCACCATCACAGCCAGGTGTCCTCGCTGGTAAATAGTCTACCGCATCACCATCCTCACCATCCCCACCATGCCGCAATGCACGGTCTAGCGAACGGACTATCGATGAATCTCAACGGTGTCGGCATGCCGGGACACAATGGCACGACCGGCTTGGTTCATTCGGTTGGAAATAGCTCCGATCGGGACCGAGACACCGTCGTTCCTATGAACAGTAGCAGTGGCGATAGCAACAACAACAAGAACCCCTCGTCTGGTTCGACCGAAAACCTCAACACGGCCTCGTCCTCTAACCACTCGATGGCCGGTGATCAGTCGCCGAGTGGAGCAGGATCACCGGCGCACGGGACATCGGTGAATGGACTCGGAACGGGCGGTTGTCCGACGGGTGGCTCAAGCATGGGAGCCGAGAAGCATCCCCATCACAGCTCGTCGTCCTGTGGATCGGCTAGTCCCATTCTGGAGCAGGACAACATGAACGATAACGATGGTATGTGTTTAGTTGGGAGGAATCCGATGGCACGGATGGATATCGTTAGAAGTGTGTCCTCGTACCTCGTGTTGCTGTGAGCTCAATTTATTTGATGAAACTTTTATCACTTCCAATCACAATCGAGAGTTGTGTAATCATCCTTTTTCCTGGGCGACTTTTCGGATATTCGAGAGAAAGTCATAAACTGATGTAATCATAATTTAATCGATTACTTTGTTGATCGCAGACCGTTACGGATAGAAATGGCATGCAAACTAATGTGAGAGCTACACGTTTTGATAAAATTAATTTGGCTAATGAGAAGAGTGTACCGCACAGTGGAACCAGCGGATGCTATGAGGTGCCGAGAAGCTACCCGAGAGGACATAAAATAACTATTTGTCACTTTCCCGGGGTGGTTTAATATCGCATAAATAATTGTCCCTCGTAGCATTTGCTGGAATGGTCAGGATGGTATTGAAGGGTGAGTCACAGTTTCATAAGAGGCTGGTATCAGTGGAGTCGAGCAACCCCTAGGAAAAGGGTAAATGAGGGCTATGTAGTCAGATACTGAATGTTGAGTAAGTTTGAAAGGGATAAGGGGAGGAGTTGGTAAATCATAATGCTGTTATGCTAAATGATTCCGTCGTCTGGAAAAGGGATACTGAAGGATTATGCATAGTAAATGTTGTTTTGCAGTGATTTGTCCGAGTGCATTTGACAATTATGATGAAAGTTACCATCATATCCCTCAAGCATGTGAATTACGTTGGTAGTACAGAGGGTAGGTTAAGCATTAATCAAAGCCCGTGAAAGTAATTTCTTAAATAGTGGTCAACAATGATTTAAGCCTGAAAATCTGAAAATTTTAGGCTATTTTTTGTCAAACAGTCAGCAAGTGAGCCGAAACAAGTAAAATCATCTCGAATCGTTTGACAATTGACATGCCATTGTTACAGTTGGTACAGCGCGCCAAAAACATGCAATTATTTCAGAAAAACTTTGCTAAAACTTTAAAGAATTACACTAATATAATAAGACTATTTAGCAGTGTAAAATGTACATTCCGAGCATTTTGAATCTATCATTTCATGTATGGAAAATTACAACATTCCAGCCTAAAAACGTCATAACACATACAAAAAAATATCTTAGACCATAATTGACCCATAATTTGATGTGTTGTAAAGCATCCGAATATTTAGAGTTACTGTGTAAATCACATTTTTCAAATATTATATTAAAGCCGTTAACAGCCGTCTTCGTGAATCTTTAGTTAATCATTTATTAACAATTTATTACCAATGAGGGTTCGTTCGATAGTATTAAATGCACGATCTCAAACTGTTCCGTCCGCTGAATCATGCCATTAATCAATCACATTCAAGCATTGGCACGTCAAACGTTAAATTCTCAGATGTGTGATTGCAACTCCCGAAAGGCTTATTAATAGATGTATCATGTGGACCTCGAAAGTATGATCCATTACGACCAGCGACACACGTCAGGGATTTTTATGAAAGTATGCAATGGGAAACCGTATTTTGATTTAAGCTACAAACAAAAACAGCCAAGGAGAGAAAGGGAAAAACATCGGATCGAGTATTTCCAACTGCAATCGTTTCCTCCTGGGACATATGAGCCTGCATTACTGTCACGTTTCGCGTGGTAACGGTTGTAAAATTGGTGAAAAAAAGAACGTTTTTCCCTCTTGTCACGAGGGTTTGCGAATCAATGGAGATGGGGAGTTTTTTTTACGTATAGGTTAAATGGAAAGGAAATCGTGCGAAATGCAAAAGGCAGAAATCGCTGCCAGGGGAACGATAGAAAAATGTACTTTTAAAACAGTTTAATCGAACTTTTTGACACTTTAAATTTGTTTGTTTGATTTTTTTTTGTAAGGGGCGAATTTTGAAGAAGCAGAAAAAAAGACTCCAAAACTCGGTAACTTGATAAATTGCAAAACTTTGGGTAGCAGTGTTAACGAATCGATTAGCACTAATGATGGCAAATTGGTTTAACGCAATTAAATATCTATTTGTATGATATATTTTGCTGGATGATACTAGACAGACAATTTATCTTTCAATTATGTTTTTAAACAAAAAATAATACCTAATCAAAAATTCTTTGCTTGAAAGACATTAGTTCAATTACATAAAACTACGATACACGTGACTTGACGGTGCATTGTAGCGAGTCTTAATCAATCTAAGACTTTGCAATCTATCATTTCATGTATGGAAAATTACAACATTCCAGCCTAAAAACGTCATAACACATACAAAAAAATATCTTAGACCATAATTGACCCATAATTTGATGTGTTGTAAAGCATCCGAATATTTAGAGTTACTGTGTAAATCACATTTTTCAAATATTATATTAAAGCCGTTAACAGCCGTCTTCGTGAATCTTTAGTTAATCATTTATTAACAATTTATTACCAATGAGGGTTCGTTCGATAGTATTAAATGCACGATCTCAAACTGTTCCGTCCGCTGAATCATGCCATTAATCAATCACATTCAAGCATTGGCACGTCAAACGTTAAATTCTCAGATGTGTGATTGCAACTCCCGAAAGGCTTATTAATAGATGTATCATGTGGACCTCGAAAGTATGATCCATTACGACCGGCGACACACGTCAGGGATTTTTATGAAAGTATGCAATGGGAAACCGTATTTTGATTTAAGCTACAAAAAAAAAAACAGCCAAGGAGAGAAAGGGAAAAACATCGGATCGAGTATTTCCAACTGCAATCGTTTCCTCCTGGGACATATGAGCCTGCATTACTGTCACGTTTCGCGTGGTAACGGTTGTAAAATTGGTGAAAAAAAGAACGTTTTTCCCTCTTGTCACGAGGGTTTGCGAATCAATGGAGATGGGGAGTTTTTTTTACGTATAGGTTAAATGGAAAGGAAATCGTGCGAAATGCAAAAGGCAGAAATCGCTGCCAGGGGAACGATAGAAAAATGTACTTTTAAAACAGTTTAATCGAACTTTTTGACACTTTAAATTTGTTTGTTTGATTTTTTTTGTAAGGGGCGAATTTTGAAGAAGCAGAAAAAAAGACTCCAAAACTCGGTAACAATTATTTCAGAAAAACTTTGGGTAGCAGTGTTAACGAATCGATTAGCACTAATGATGGCAAATTGGTTTAACGCAATTAAATATCTATTTGTATGATATATTTTGCTGGATGATACTAGACAGACAATTTATCTTTCAATTATGTTTTTAAACAAAAAATAATACCTAATCAAAAATTCTTTGCTTGAAAGACATTAGTTCAATTACATAAAACTACTATACACGTGACTTGACGGTGCATTGTAGCGAGTCTTAATCAATCTAAGACTTTGCTTGTCAAAGATGGCGTAATTGAAGAGAAAACTAAGTTCTTGCCCTCATTCAATCTCTCATTCCTTCTTCCTTGTGGCACGCCACGGTGGGTGCAGCTTTTCATTTGATTGAATTTTTATTTTTCATTTCCATCCTAAAGACCCAATTTGCATATCGACCCCCAGACGACCGACGGCGTCTGTGGTGAATGCAAAAAAAAAAAAACAAAGTGAACCAGACAGTTTTTTTGCGTTTAAAGCACCGTTGAGATGTGTCTGTGGGACGATGGTGTATAAAAGGAGGTTTTGCCCTTTTTTTTCCTTTTGCTGGTGCCATACGGACAGGGTGTGGTACCGGAGAGATCGTTTGTCAAATGGCGTGGTATTATAATCCAGTTGAACCGGCATGCAGCCAAATGTACAAATTTTTCATTGGCATTATGTGTTTGGGATTAGTGATACGATAGGTCGAGAAATTAAAGGATGGGCTTTGCTTAATAGTCGTTTCACCTGCTATCTTTCTTGCCAGATGATTCAATTGACGTGACCAACGATGAGGATACGGATCCGGCACAAAATAACAACACCATACCGAGCCTGATGAACCATCCATTTTACGGCCAAGGACCGGTGAGTACTTCTTATTACATTTCACTCTAATGAACTGTTGTTTCGATAAGACGAGAAGCGAAGTGTACGGTGTAATCAACAACATTATGAAATTCATTATCCTTTTACAGATGTTCAACTTTCAAGAAACTATTTATGAAACTAGCGCTCGACTCCTTTTTATGGCCGTTAAATGGGCCAAGAATCTGCCCAGCTTTGCTAGCCTTACGTTTCGGGATCAGGTGAGTAACTTACAGGTGAATAAGACAAGTAAAGCATATAACGTTTGCTGACCCCGTGTGTCGACTATTTATCAGGTTATCTTGCTGGAAGAGTCTTGGGCCGAACTGTTTCTACTGAATGCGATTCAATGGTGCATGCCGATTGATACTACTGCATGCACGTTGTTCTCGCTGAACGAACACTGCAACAGTGCAAACAACTCTGGGTTCTTCAAACCGGGACAGGTACGCATCATGACAATTGCAAATCTTCATTTCATGTATTAATATTGATGTTTAACTCCAGCTAGCACAAGACCTACGAATTCTGAACGATACGCTCTGCCGCTTTAAATCGGTACTAGTAGATCCGGCAGAGTTCGCCTGCATGAAAGCGATCGTGTTGTTTCGCTCAGAAGCGCGAGGTCTTAAAGATCCGGTACAGATTGAGAATCTCCAGGACCAAGCACAGGTTAGTATTTGGCTGAGAGCAATGTACGCTCAAGAGATAAAAACGGTATGCTTCATATGTAATTGTGTTGTATTTCGCATTCTTCCCAGGTAATGCTGGCCCAACACTCGCGAACACAGTTCCCGGGACAGATTGCAAGGTTCGGACGGTTGCTGCTGATGTTACCTTTGCTGCGAGCGGTCAACTCGCACAAAATAGAGTCAATCTATTTCCAGAAAACGATCGGCAACACCCCGATGGAGAAGGTGCTATGTGATATGTACAAAAACTAACTTTGCCCGAGCGGTCCTCTGTCTGTTCGGTGCGGGACGGTGCAAATGGTCTGCAGTATTTAGCATTAGAAAAACGCTATTTCGATGGAAGATGATAGGAAGCATAGGTAGGGCAATGGCACAAACCTAGACAGGGTTGTATAGATTCGGAAAATGCCTAATTTTTCTATACTGCGCTGAAATTAAAACAAAAAAAGTTAACCAGAACCCTATTCTGTCGCAAATAATTTAGAGTGATGAATGAATTTATTAATCAATATGCAGTCGCCGTCGTAATCGTGCGTTTAATTGAAATACTTTTGTGTGACACCACTGTACACGTTGGTTTGCGATGGAGTGTAGGTGAATTTCCATTTTATTAGAGTGCCTGGTGAGGAAACTGTTATGAGCAGACGGTGAACAACGTGCTACCATGTGCTACCATAAATGGAACTGATTAGGGCTGCAACCGAGAAGAAAAAAAAAAAAAGACTCACAGTGGAGCGTGAGTTTATAGTGCAAAATGTATGATTATTTCCGTAACTCATTTGCTGCGAGCACGTACGCATGTGGTCACATTAGAGA
>KZ063397.1:1413-36060 GCA_002091835.1 Anopheles maculatus | reverse complement strand
TATGTGGTTAGTTTGACTCGTAAAAAGGACCATGTGCCTAGAGTAACACCAGTCTTAACCAGTGAGGGATCAAGCCTCTAGATAAACAGAGTTTAGAGGGCTCTATATGGAGGTTCCGTACACGGACTATATGCGAAGGGGTTCGGATGATATCGCAAAATGAGGCCTCCTTATGAAATTCGGTTCTTATATAAAGATCCCATATGTCGAAATATACAAGGCCCTTTGACAGCCATGAGCAACACATTAACAAAACATATTGGCAAGTTGGATTTATATTCAACTAATTCCTGATTTTATTGACCCTACCTGTTTGACACAATTCCTCGTGAAACAATTGTTCGTTTCCTAAGTCCTTTCCGTACCAACTAAAGTTCACGAAATTAGCAAGCTGTTTTAGTACGTAAACCGATTAAAGTTTAAACTGACGTAAATTGACGTAAAGTTTAAACTGTAATTGAAGTTTAGTTACAGTGTTCCACATTCTAGAACTTTTACACACCCCCAATAAAAAGTCCTGAAATCTGATTCGCTTTTAAAATAACACCTTCAATTTGCTCACTAAACGTAAGCGTACCAACTTCCGATGACGTTGTTACGCAAAAATGATCTACTTAAAGTGAGAATTTAACATTTTTCGAGACACAACTGGGGATAGTTTCGGCTAAACCATCCGCTAAGTATGACGAGCGTATGCTGTAGCCAATATATAATTATAGAATTAGTTTACTCTGTATAAGCATCTGGACCTTCACCTACAAACGTACGGATCAAAATTTAACAACCCAGGCGAAACGAGGCAGACAAGATCACGAGCGTACCGAAGCACAGGATCTCCCTCTCTTTCCGGGTCAGACGCTCAGCGAACAACACCGTTATAATTATATCGTTAAAGTCGCTCCAATTCTTCACCACAAAAAAAAATCAACTGCCCGTTGGAGAGCTCGTTGATGTAATTAAGGAAGAGATACTGGTTAATGTGTACGATAGATGAGATGTAATACTTACCCGGTATGTTTTCAGTTGAAGATACGATTGCATCCAGGAGACAACCGTATCATAAGTACCAAGTTTTCTCATTCTCCTCAACATTAGTTCGTGTGAGATGCAATCGAAGGTAGTTCCAAACGAGGTTCGTGGTAGTAAAACGGCGAGGGATATCGTCTTGAAACTATAAGCTCTCTTATTAACGATGGAACCCAATCGTTAATTATGAATTCTAAGTATTCGAAATCTTTTTTTTTTATCTGTCAAACGTTGTTATATCGCTCAAATTTGTATGGTTTTAATCATATTAATTACATTATTGATCCTTCTCCTAAAAACTCAAACCATTGGTAGAAATATTTTCCCTAAAGCGATTTCAGCTTCCATTTGCAAAAGAAACAATCTTCTTTCCTAATCAAGCAAAGTGATTCCGATGTAGAAAAAATAACCTCAACGATGGTTAATAAAATCACACAGAAATTCATCGTTAACTCAACCAAACAACAACAATGTACTTACTATTTTTCTCAGTGCGTAGAAGAAAAAAAACACACACGCATCAAACTCCCGTCCGCGCTGGGGATCGTCGAGAAATTGGAATCGAAATTTAAATGCGAAATAATCATAAACGCCTCTGCATGCACAAGATCACAATCGCACTTCCAATTTACCCACTGTCCATTATCCTTTGCTTCCTTCACTTGCCTGCTTTCTCTTCTGCTTTCGATCATAAAAATAAGCTTCCCATCGTGGCAAACGGTGCCAAGGGAAATGTACAACGGACGACGAGAATCATGTAGGCTCAGCCGCACACATGGGCCAGTGAAATTCAAATTTCGACTCAATTTCTTTCATCGTTTCGAGTCCTTAGGCACTGACTGCCGGATGCTTATCGGTCAAGCAGACCCGGCATAGCGGATGGAAAGGAGGCAATTGCATCAGGCCCCATGACGCTTCAGTTGGGGAAGATGCGTACCGTGCACAAGAGCATACAAGTACGCTGTGTACATGTTCGTTCGAGTCCTGGAAGGAGCGCTATATACTTTTACGATTACGAGTTCCCAGATGTTCTGGCCGGTTCACCTTATTTTTCTTTTTGCGTTGGTCCTCCAGAGATCCCATCAAGAAGCGCAACTAGCAAATGACATCCTTTTAAAGCCGATATCCTGCGGGGTGTTTTATGACGATGGACTTAGGCTGTAACAGGGAGAAGCGAGCAAAAAAAAAAGCACGCAACAAATGACATACTTTGGTCCTTGGGTAAACTCTGTCTTTTGTCCTTCTTTTTCTTGAGCAATGTTGGAAAAAAGGAGAATAAGATTCACCAAATGCTAACACGCACACATTCCTAATGCTTAAATCAATGTCAATTATCCTGCCTGAAGGGGAAGTCACATCATGCCGCAATTTAGTCCTAATCCATCCCAACAACAATGACAATTTCACCAGCACTAAAGCGTCCGACACTTTCCGACACTTCGATTTGATGTTTGATAGCAGCAAACCGAACGACTCAACGCGGGCAACACCTCGGCCCAGCATTGGTACAACGTGAGAGAAAAATGAGTTCGATGAAGATGATTCGATTAAACGGCGCGCACCGAAATGAATCTTGCTGGGCGAGGGAGCTGCTCCCGAAGCACGGCGCTATTTTACGATTACACAATGAAGTATTTAAAAGAGCCCAAATACAAATGGTCCTGTCAAAATCCACATACACCCTTGTGAGTGAGACAGCGGTTGCTTAATTCAAAAAAAGAAGAACACCCAGAACATTAGGCAGGCGACAATAATAAAACAATCCTGTTGGGCTAGCTGTTAGTGCGGGTGAGTGATGCCTTCACTTGTTACGTTGATTTCGATTTCCCGTCCGGGTGGTGTACGACGGCAGGGACAAATTCGGCAGACGATCGGACCGGAAATTACGGTAGCGGTACGTGAAATTGGTTGTACAATTGGATTTCCTGTGCGAAGAAATTGCAGTCATATAGACGATTTTTTTTTATTAATGTTTGAGTGTTGTTAATGCGCTTTTGTTAATAGCGTAGTAAATTGGGTCACTTTTTTTAGACTAATGTACGATAGATGTTGGACGTACTTAAATGTGACTAGTAGAGTATCTGGAGATTAATAAAACTTGACGTTGAGTATAAGCACGCACTGCAAGGATATAAATCGGAAAATTACCTGAGTTAAAAAATTGTATATATTGATATACTGGAGATACTGGCGATTCAATGCCTATTCTTAGCCAAAGCGCTTTAAGTCCTGGCTGTAACATCAGCTCTCTACAGCAGACTCGGTCTGCTTTATTCTCATCTCTTTCTTTCTCTTTCTCTATTACGCTCTCCGTTATTACCAATCTTTATGAACGAAACCTTGAGGATCAGCAACCTCTAACTATCCATGTATTCTCAAGTTTACAAATGTATATAGACCATTTAGGCGGTCCGGTGGTACATGCGACAGCGGCTCCGGTCTTCACACGGCAAGTCCGGGGTTCAAGTCTCATCAGGGCCGTTCCCCCATAGTGAGGAATGACTATCCAACTATGCGATAACAATAAGTCTAGTAAGCCAAAAATGGCAGGCATGATCTAAGTGGTCGTTAGGCCATAAAAGAAGAAGAAAAATAAATCGGGAAATTACTTGAGCTCCAAGTTTTATATATTGATTTACTGAAGATACCGGGGGTCTAGACTCCGGTGATAGCGTCTATACATGGTAGGACCAGATATCAAATCCCATCCGGAATCCTTCGCAGTACGCAGGAATGATTATCCTGCTAAGAATTAAAATGAATTCTAAGCATGCCAGTAATGGCAGGACAAGATCTCTTGAGGTTGTAGAACGAGCATAGAAGAAGAAGAAGATGATGTTGAGGAATAAGAAGAAATGGAAGACAGAATATTAGTCTAGGCACATTGTAGGTATTTATACAGGTTGTATGGCCAAGTTAAAAAAAGCTTAAAAAACGGCCCCAAACATCTAATCTAATCAACAATTAAATGGGTATAGAAAAGAAACGATCATTCTTCAATATATCCTAGGGAATATTGAATTCTTCAATGTCTTGTTAATTTGATGGCTTACCTTGAATTTGATATACACCTTGAACAGATTAGCATTTTTAGAGGGCTTATATTCGACATCTTCCAAGTACAGTGTGTAATGGGCAAGATTAGGAAATTTATGCCATTCCCGCAAATGGGGGAACTCGTTCCGAACCTTTCATCACTTCTATAGAGATTGAAAGTAAATGACAGGCACATGAAAGTAAATGACAAGTAAATGAAAGGTACAACTTGTATACAAAATTCGAACAAGCAAACATGCGAACTCCATTGTGTTTCATCGAAAGTTCGCAGCGATTTCGCAAAATGTAGACGCAATGTTACAAGCAAAGCCTACTTAAAACTATTTAGGGTAAATCCAAATAAACAACAAATAAACAATAATAACTTTCGCTGTAGGAATACTTTTCCCTATTTCCTTCTCAAGTTTAAGTTTAATAGCATCAGCCCATCTTAAAGAGCCCTCACAAATGTAGCATAGCGTTTTAAACACACAACATGTGTAACTACCAACTATAAAGTCTTCAACGACGTCATGATAATGTCCCCAACTCAAGAAACGAAGCGCAATACGTATCGAATAAAAACATCCCGCAGCAACAACAATCACAAGCAATCTGTAGAAAGTCGTCGAAACAAAAATAAACATAAACTTATACATGCTTTCACGGCACGTCTGGCAGGATATGGAAAGTGTACGGCACACAACAACAAAAAAAAACAGCAAAACTAGTCAGCAGAAATTGATTGTTGGCCGTTAAAATTGCGTGAAAACAATAAATGCATAAATGTATGCCGATGGCACACGTTGGCACACAATGGCTGCCGTCCGGAAGAGGCCCTACCGTCGAAATTCAAAGCGGTAGAAAACGCATGTTTTTATTAGCTCGTAAACCGAAACGATGGCGCAAGAATCTGGGCAAAACGTGCTCGTGTTGGGCCAACCCACCTACCGTTGCAGGACCCAAGCGCCCATTTCGAGCTGTTGAGAGTTGAAGTTTCCGGAGGCTCAGAACTTAGAGTTTGGTTGTGGGGATTGGGTGGTAGAAATTAAATTTGCCATTGCTTACCCATTCCCGAAAGACGCAAAGGAATGCGCAACCCTGGTACTGTCGGTAAGTCCTGTGTGCGAGTTCTTTACGGGTGAACACATTCAACAAAACGGCCCTTCAAAAATGCTCCATCAAACGATGTACTGCCAACAACAACAAAAAGTGAGCAATAAATTACAATTTCGTTACTCGAAGGAAATTCGACTGTTTTCTCGATCCGGTTTGCTTCGTTCGTCCTTGTCGATTCACATGGCGTCGTCTTTGGTGCGAACCGCGCCAATGTCTATGTTTGCCGGCACCAAAAAGAAAACAGCTCTGGTCTGTCAGATTTTATGTGCTGCCCGAAGTCCTGCGACGAGTCCTTTCCGATTTCGGTGTTGTTTTTTTTTCTTTCTTTCTCGTGTCTTCTAAAAAGCAAAACACACGCCATCCCCCATTCGACATCACATCACCGTACACTACTAATCCTAATCGGGCCGTCAGCCTCATCACCATCAACATCATCATCACTGGCAATGGCGATCAAATCCTACTTTTACGATGTTTACCATGCACTCGATTGGGCTCAGCCGGGTGGAAGCGAGCAAGAAAGAAAACAAAACGAACGGAAACAACTAGTGACTGGTATCCCGATTCGATCACCCATAACCATAACCTCACCGTTCCGCGATCTGTTTCGGACCGCTCGCTGGCGCTCAGCCAGCTTCTACGCTGCTTAGAAGCTCCATACGGGTACTCACTTAATGCAAACACTCGCCTACAAAAAAAGGGACCACGCGCATACGTTACCTTTTGAAGGAGGCAAATATTTGCTTTCTATTAAAAAGAATCCTTCTTTTATGTTCTTCCTATTTCCGCCCGTCATCCCTTCCCCGCACCCTGCGCCCGTTAAAAGGGGAGGAGGGATTGTGCTTCTTAAAGGAGCGACCGGCAATCCCTGGACAAAGTTTTATTACCCGTAGACGCCCGACCCGGTACAAATTGATATTGGGAGCGACCAATGTTCACGCATTTCTTGTTGAAAGTTGGTTGAGCACGCAGGAAATGGTGGTCGTGCGGGAGGCAGCAGGTCATGTTTATTCAAATCATCCCGTCGCGAACATAAACCGGAGAAGGCCTATAAAACGCTAAAAGCCGAACCAGATCGGATCAACAAAATTGTGTGTCCTCTCTCTCTCCCACATTTTCCACCCGTAGCGACATGTATGTGTGCGATAATGCTGATTGATAACAACTTGACTTGGTCGGGTTGGTCGGTGGTGTGGGCACAAGAAATGCGCAAAAAAACAGGAAAGGGATAAATGGGGATGGCTTCACATTTTTATAGCCTCCATGGCAACGCGCTGTTCGCAATCTACGCACGAATTAAGACGTACTTGCGATTTAAAACGAAGCGTGTGTGCCCGTGCTGGTGCGCCGTTAACGTAGTTTTGCAATTGCGATTGAAATAAGCTGCCGAAAGCGAATTTTACGAGTGTGCCATTTCACTCATTCTTATCGGGATTGGCAAGCACGATACAAAGGTCCTGTTTTAATAGCTAAATGGCAACACACTCTCACGCACAAACCCAAACGCTACCACCACATAGTTTCAGCAGTCGTTAGTTAGATTGGTTGCTGGCTGTAGGAGCCAACTGCACAAACCGATCCGAAGCGTTTTGAAGAAGTAAAAGGCAACTAATTTGATGAACACACCTAAAAACATAACCCGTTTATGTCGTTTTAACCTTTCCACCCGCTTTGGCCCAATCCTAACAAGCGTTGGGAATTCAACGAAAATGGTTTTTAATGGCAATTATGTTTGATTAACATAAATTCCTATCATGGCACGGGGGTGTCTTCAAACTCAAACTCCTTTCCTTGTTTTTCCTGTCCCCGGGGCGAAAAGAAACTTAAGAAATGTCCTTTTTGTTATCCTTTACCGTGGGTGTGGCTTATACAGTGTGTAACATAACTTTACCAATGCAATTAAATAGGAGCTTTAGGAGATGTAAAAACGGAAAAATTTAAGCCAAGTCTGATATCTTCCGAGGGAAGCTTAAGATATGCATAATTAGAACGTTCTAGTGGGGTGCAAAACAAGCGTTTATTTCTGCACATTTCATAAACTTCATCGTTGTAAATATCGATGTTCTGTTGCGTACTGTGAAGATCCAAATAAGGCCGAGTTGTACCAACAACAGTAATTATAAAATACACAAAACATGAAATAAAGTGTAAAGCATCAAATAATTTGACTAAACTGATACGAATTATACATGCTGTTTCGTTATCGCAAAATGTACTTTTAACTAATGCGTTGTTTGTCAACGAATCCACATGTTGAAAACTGACTCCGAATCCGATAGAATTCCGGATTTGACTCCGGAGCTCCGAAGTACTCCGATCGAATCCGGAGCCTCCCCCCCGGGCAACACTGCTATAGCATATATCCGACTCGGAGTCAATCCGGAGTCTCATCCGGAGTGCAATCCAGAGTCCGATTCGATCCGGCGGCTCCTGGAGTCGGATCGATCCGACTCCGATGTCTACTCCATTTTGCCCAACACTACTACTGATCTCTAATACGTATAATGATCTCTCTGCTTTGGCAGTATCACCGCGACAGGACCATAGTATAACCTAACTAAGCAAATGCTTGGGGTCCCGAGCTTTCATCATAATAGAATAAGATAAACTCTATAGGTGAGTTGTTCGTTATTTTTAGAGTCCTAGGGCTACAAATTTTTAGGAGGCCCCATAACTCCATAAGAGGACCTCGTATATGCACATCAAGAGCACGATGTCTCCACTTTATCTCTGTCTTTGGTACAGAATAAGATAAACGCCATAGATGAGTTGTTCGTTATTTTTAGAGTCCTAGGGCTACACATTTTTAGGAGGTCCCATAACTCTATAAGAGGACACGACCTCATATATGGACATCAAGAGCACAATATCTCCACTTCACCTCTGTCTTCGGGACTGTCAACTAATTGGATATGTCAGGAGATCTCAACTCCTGTTTTGCTTATGGCTTACAAAAGAGCTTGATCCGTCATTGGCCGTAGCCGGATAATCCTGCATAATCGGTCCTATCATTTGTTTAGTTTTGTCGAGAAACTAAAAGCGCCGAGCCCTGTCTCTCTTTGATTTCATCTTCCGTGGCACGTGCAATGTTTTCTCATCGTCGATCGAGCTTCTAAATCATCGATCAACACACCGCACGACTGTCTCTCTTTACCTTAACTTTATCGATGTCAACAAGTTTGTTTTAACTATTTAATTTGTATCGGTTACAGGTAACATATCAAAAAGAAGGACTTAAAGACTGTTGTTCTTGCAAAAGTTTTCCGTTGTATGATGACCGTTGATGTGATGTGCAACCGCTGGAAATATTCATGTTGAAGTAAAGTAGATGCAAATCTATATGTGACTACTAAAGCAACTACACATTCTATAAATTTTTTATGGTTGGAATTGCTGGAGCATGGACTTTATTTGGTATAATAACCTTACTTGAGAAGTTTTACTTGATTCAAATGTCCTGCAGCCTGTTAATAAGCAGTCCGAATGCGGATCGATACCTATTTCTTCATGTTACTTGTTACCCATGCCGAGCTATGCCATGCCCCTAGCCGAACTGGACTTTGTTTGCATGTGAATCTTATTTGCACCTTGTCGAAAACCTGATTATTGCTTAAATAATCCTCACTTAAAGTGCAGCTCACAAACCTCACACAATTCTGCAGGATCATTCGATTTGATAGCTAAAACAAGCTTTCATACAGAAAAATTAACGCATTGCACATTAATAACAACAGACATAGTGCCAGTCAAACATCTCTTCTTCGTCTTTCTTGGCCGAACGACCTCTTAGGTCATGCCAGCTAGTTTTGGCTTACTAAACATATTGTTACCGCATAGTTGGATAGCCAGTCCTCAGTATGGGAGAACGGTCCAGATGAGATTTGAACCCCGATCCTGCCGTGTGAAGACCGGCGCCGCTGTGGAGCCTACAACCGGTCCGCCCCAAATTCAGATTATCTGAGCTACGGATTTGGCAGACCAAAACTACAACAATCCAGGGTACGCCGTGTCTGAACTAGATTAAACCGGTTCATATTTGAATTGTTAAGGTTTGCGACATCCAGCAAATAGTTTATCCTACTAGCAATCGTATTAACAACAATCGATTGGTCAGAAAAAAATCCTATATTCACCTGCTTATACTAGCAAATTATGCTTATCTAGCTCTTTTGCCTTTTCCTTATAAATGTTACCATCACAAACAAAACTAATATTCGTATTGTTACGTTGTCTACTGTAGTCTCCTTGCGGTAGAGTGAAGAAAAAAGGGTGCAAGTTGGAAACGAGTCAAATATCAGTAGGTTGGGTGAGTGATAAAACCAGACTCCAGCAAACATCATGCCGTAAACGTGCCAATGTTCTGTTTCCGAGATTATTGAGCGATGGCTTTTAAATAGACGAGGTGCGAAAGGGTACAGAGGAGAGATCGCGATGGAGGGGGAGGTAAATGTAGAAACATAATTTATGATCCCACTGATGATTGCCTGGTGGTCGGGTCGGCGGACCGAAAACCCGAACGAGCCATTTCCCAAAAAACGGTTGTTCCGGTTGTTAAATGTTGGCTGGCCCGCATTAATACACCGCACAGTGTGTTCGCGCCCAACACCTACCCCACAAACAACTCCCACTCTCTCCTTCCCCTTCCCCCTGCCCCCCTCCCCTTTTCCGTCAGGAGAAAAACAATGAACCCATTTTCTTGCTGGTGTTGCGCTTCATAAAATCCTGCAGCAGGATGACACTGGTGTAGCAAACGTTGCCGGTCCTTCAAGACTCTCCCGGTGAACTGACGATCCGCTTCATTTGTTGGCTGCGTAGGAGAGTGGTTAGCAGAGGAATACACAGAGTTGGGGCGATGGAGTACCGAAGGGTAGGAGAAAATCGTCACCACAGCTAACGTGTGTCAACGGAAATTAATGATCAATTAAAAACACGACCGGTTCACGTTCAAAGCCCTTTTCTGCATGGGGAGATCCGAAGAACGCTTGCTTCCCGCTATCGCTCGCAAGGATATTGCAAGCGCTGTTGATGTACCGCTCACCATAAGCAATGAGCGTCTCGGTCGGTGCGCGTGAGGTTGCAATAAAAGTTTGGTCGGTCTTAAAATTTGGCGACCAGAAACACTATCATCCATCTCCAGAAATATCATCTACACCCAGCCGAGGTCGAAGGTTCACTAGGGAGGGGGTTGGGCGAAGTGGCGATACCTACCTAAACAATGCAGACCTGCCAGCATGACATGCCGGAAGTAGACTCTCCACCTCCAAGCACCAAACGTTGTTCATCCCAAACAACCCCTAAACAGTCGAGCTCTATCTGAGGATGCACTTTTTTCAACCCCTTGTTTGACTACCGGAAAAGGATAAAGTCAAAACAGCAGTCAAACCACTGTTCGAGAATGAAGTACGGTGCAGGATGAAGAGTTAATGATTGATGAAACCGTGCCCGAAGAAAGACGGACAGTCAAACCCGTGCACACTTTCTGTGCGGAAATGTCGGTAAAGATTATCAGTAACAAAACGGATCCCTTTGTATTGTGGATGGTGGCACTTTGGAGGCGATGGAAAACAACATGGCCAACAGGTCCCTTTTTTGCGGGCGGTCCAGCACTCAGTCGAGACGTTGCAGTTGGTTGTTTAATTAAATTGAGATGAAAAGTTTGGGATCAGTGTCGCTAGCTGGGGATGGATCTCGGAAGTTGGTAGGATCTCTGGGATTAGCGAAGCGTTATCACGTAAACGCCAGCGCACTGGTGAGAAGACGGTCGGTTTCGGCAAATCAGCTATGTGGTTAGAACGGAAAAATATTGCTCCGGGACCGGCTCTGTGCCCGGGACTCTGGTAAGGAAACAACGGACTCGTTTGTTGTTGACGACCGGCTCAGCGCTAACGCATTACTTCCAGCACGGTTCTAGCTCGCCACTGCATTGCGACCGACCCGGTAAAGATAATCAAACAAACCCGTACGTTCCTTACGTTTGCCGGGTGAACGTGTTAATTTGTTCCGAGTGTTAACACACCTGCCTGCCCTATACATCACCCTAACACTCCGCGAGAAGTCCCGCAAACCCGAAGAAAAAAAAACACACGCAAGAGTCACAACCGACAGTACAACCGCAGAGGTGAGAATTTTCCCACTTAACATATCATTAGGAAGTGCACAGCCGCGAAACCAACCACTGGACCCGCGGCATATGTTTAATTTTCTGTTCCGATTCCGCGACCGGAAGTCACCGCGAGATTAAAAACAAAAGCTCATTTGTTGTGCCAAGGGGACGGCTTTGGAACTGTTTGGAACGCTTAATGAGTGCTCGTTTGGTTGCGATGGAAGTGTCGTTGTGCTCGCTGGCGGTGACGGTTTTTAACCGATCTAGAGCGTACGGTGACAGATGACACGAGCCGTACACCGTACAGCTGCATCTCGGATGTCCGGTTTGGTAGAAGCGAGGTGTTTGTTGCACAAATTATAGGCTACTTGGCTGTTTGGCCCGAAAAAGCTAATCAAACACCGAACGACATATGGAGCACCGGTTTAGACAATGTGGTGCGCTAATTACGGTGCTACTGAACTGAGGTGTTTTTGTGACGGACTTTACCA
This sequence comes from Anopheles maculatus, assembly GCA_002091835.1. NCBI lineage: Eukaryota > Metazoa > Arthropoda > Insecta > Diptera > Culicidae > Anopheles > Anopheles maculatus. The sequence goes on along the minus strand of KZ063397.1, from coordinate 24,285 downwards.
GCAGTTACAACTAGATTGATAAATGAACTATCGACGTACTAGGGGTTTGTTTTGTTTGCAGGAAAATCTCTGACGTGTGTTGTAGAATTAATTAGAAATGTTATGAGAATAATATCGAAGGAATCTACAACGCTTATAAATTAGGATGTAATAAGTTAAGGATTAAAAGTGCGATGAGAAAATTCCCTACTTTATTTATTACTTCTTCTTCTTCCTTGGCACTACAACCTTGTGAGGTCTTGGCCTGCTATTGCTAGCTTTCTGTGACTTAGTTTTACCCGTAGCTGGATAGTCAGTCCTGCGTACGAGGAGGCGGTCCGCCGGGATTCGAACCCCGGTCCTGCCGTGTGGAGACTGGCGCCGCTATCGTATACACCACCGGGCCGCCCCAACTTTATTTATACAGGGATAGTTATTACAGAGAGCGAATAGCCCTCTCCAAAGCCATACTGTTTTACACAATTCAATTACAATCACAAAATTTATGAACGTAGACATAATTTAGTAAACATTTAGCTTTGCCTGGATTCGCTCATGACCTGAACGCGTGCTGTTATATCTGCCACCGACAAATCAGGTTGAAACGCCTCACCAGCTGCCTTGCAGATGTGACATATGCAGACTAATGGGTTACGGATGCCAAAGATAATACAAAGCTCTGTAATAGCCAGTATTGCCAGAGATCGGAGCGTTCATCCAGTGACTGCTACATACAGAAACACCGACGGTACCATTAAGGAGACCAGCGGCTAAGGCTACTCTGATATGTATAACCCGACAATTTGACAATTTTGTTGCACCTCAAGTCACTAATATGATGACGATCACAAAGCTCAGTTCAAGACCATTTAACTTTAGACCTAAGATTGAGAAGAATTTACTTTTTCTTCTAGTAAAGCTGATTCGAGAATTTTGGCAAAACGAAGTAATCATTAAATTGTTATTAAATGGTTATTAATTATCATCGTCAACGATTTATGTGTACGGCGCAGCTCGAACACAATGCTCGTCTTATTTTGTATGCAACCACAAACCCTCACCCATGCGTCAGAGCGAACAGGAAAAACCTCAACACAAAAATCTCGGCCATAGATAATGATGTTACTCAGAATAGCTTACTTATCTGGTGCTGAAGCATTATTCAGTTTTGACCTACTGCAGAATTCTTGGATATCGCTCACGGTCAGGTGCCGTCGTCTGCCAACCCAATATCCCGGCCGTCTGTCAGACGCATCAACCACTATATCTCAGTTTGGGCCTTTCAGGCCTAATGACATGACTCAAGCACACATGAGTCTGGCGAGTCTAATTCGCTGTACGAACAGATCGATCGAGATCACCGTACAATTTGTAGAGTTGTCACCATTGTAGCAGTTCTTCATGCTCTGCAAACATCTTCTTTGTATACTACAATCTCGAAAGGGTTTTGCCTACCATTTCTGGTCTCCTTCACTTAACGTTAATAACAATACGGCCAGGCCGTCCTACATAAATAAAACAAAACATAACGTTCTTAGTAGCTCAGGATAGTCAGTCGTGCGTACGGGGACATTCAATACCCGAATAAAACAAGATTTGATGCCCGATCTTGCAGAGTGAAACCGCTAAATATGTCGTTAAAAATGTCACCTTCCATATACGGAGCTAAATATGTCGCTACTCTTGGATAGATGTCCTATGTCTCAGAAGCGCATGTAAGAAATGGTTATGTCAGGAAGAATTTTTGCATTTGAAAGAGCTTTGAAGAAGCTCTACTCCACAAGGATATTGAATTTAGTTTTTTTTTTAACTAATCCAAGTTCAAAGAACTCTTCAATCTTTTTTACAAAACTACGTCTAGGATCTCCTATAAACTCCACAATATCTGAAAATCGGAATCTCATGTCTTTTATCTGTAACGTAATATAGTTAAATTTGTCTGACCTATACGACGGTGTCCAGCGCCATGTCATATATCATAATAATATTCATGTGTTCCAATGTCAATCAAGCGTTCGTTTTTAATATGTTGTTGCTATCGGCAATCTTCCACAACCCAATTAAAAAAGTTTCTTTAGGATCAATGAATCCTATACTAACCTCTACCCTAAGCTGATCAAAAAATGGTGTCCAGCAAACAGCACAAATCCCAAAATAAAAGACAAATCATGCTACCCTCTGTGGCCGTGATACCATTAAGTGATTTTAGCGCCAAATAATTAATTAAGTGTTTAAAGAAGCGTACCCAACAACCGCCAACGCTATCTGATTATGAGCAAAGCAAACAGCTTGACGTATGCCCTTCACAAACAGAAACCCTTTTCCGATGGACTACAGCCACCGACCAAGTTTCGGACATCAAAGGAATCAAAGGCCGATCCGGTTAGGTAAAAAAATCATCGTCCAAAAATACGTGTTTGCGGAAAACCTCCGACAAAGTAAGGAAAATAGAGAAGAACAAAAAAACAAACGAGCACACTCGCTACCCTTTAGATCGTAAGGATCGCCCAGATTGGTGAGTGATTTTCCATTTTCCCTCGGAAATGCAATCGAGTGACCCCTGTTTTAGTGCTGCCGCTCGATGCAAATAATTGTCCTTTTTTATCCTCTTTTTAAGGCCGGTTTTTATCGTCCCTTCCGACCTGGGTAGGATGGGCTTTTCGTCGATGAAATGTAAATCAAACATCTGCTCTCCATCCATCTCCATCCATCGGCGCTCCCAGTAATGGCATGGATTCCGTCCGGTGGATTGTAAATATATGTAAAAAAAAAGAAAATAGAAGAACGGTTGGATGTTGCGGAAAACTGCCGAAAGGATAAAATGTAATGTGGTGAGGCTTTTAAAGAAATTACACTTTGTGGTTACCGTGGCACGATTGCTTTTGCCGGCCGAAACATTTTCCTAGCGATGGTTTACGGTCAACAACATCAACTTCCCCGTCCTGGAAGTTGAGAAATCTGGAACTAAACGAAAAAAAAAAATAGGAACAAGATTGACAGTGCTCGCGGTTTTCAAATCAAAACTGGCTCTCGGATTTTCGCTCATATCATATGCCCTTCGCGCCGGTGCCCAGAAGTTTGATTTGATTGATTCCGAATCCCTTCGCATTTCCTGCTATACGTTTGCTTCTGCCGCCCTTCCATTCATCTTCGGTGGCAGATTGTGATTGATTGCATCAGCATGTCCGCTTGCGAGAACGTGGGCGCTTTGGTTTTGCGAAAAGCCGACGGTTTCAGCTATCATCATTACCTGTACATTGATCGGTCGGCAGGAGTGACACGCAGGACCATGGGAGCATCTGGCGGACAAGGGAATCCTGTCCAATCGTCAATTAGTATCGTCTTACAAGACCGTACCAAAGGGCCGCCACATCTTCACTGCTCGTTGTCCATCAAAGGCACCAAGGAAACGTGCGTATGTGTATGGCGATGCTATCGAATTGCATACCTCGCAGGCTTCAAAGGCCTATCCAAGCGGGCAGAGTGTTCGCGCGTGTGTGATACTCCTCCACTTTGATGGTATTATTATCGTTGCCTCTTCAACCTCCACCCAAACTCACGCACACTTGTCTTCCCCTATTCCTTTATTACTGCACCCTACACACCATTGACATCTTTTGTGTACGTATATATGTGTGTGTGTGTGTGTGGAAAATGGGAACGGGAAAAAAATTGTGCCCAGCTTCCGGATACAATCTTATTAGTAGCGCAAAGTCACTGCCACGTTGCCAAGGTGACGAAATGCGCCGTGTCCGATGATGCGGCCCTAATGATGCAATCGCAAACTCCCATCGGTTTACCTCGGGCGGCCTTTTGATCCGTAATCCTGCCCAACCGCGATGAACCGTCCATCGCGACGGAACTTTACGGCAAACAATTAAATCGAGATTTATCTCACTCGAAACCACATCCTAGCCGGACCAGGCGAAATCGAAAAGGGACATGCATCTCGACGCAACATCGTGTGTTGCAATTCCTTTCTTTTGCCTTTTCGGTCGGTACAAGATGATGGCGTAATAAAGCTGTTGCGCTTCTGTTGCTCTACAATGGTCAGAGTTAATTGGGAGCTCAACATCAATCGCCAGATGACATTTGGCATTATTGGAAGAGTTTTTGGTGATTGATAGTATTGATAGATTGTGATTTTTGACGAAAAATGAATACTAATTTTCTCGTTGTCTTTGAAATTACAATATTAAGCAACCAGATTTTGATGGGGATTTCCGAGCCGTTGGTTGGATTGGAGATCATCGTACATAGAAATATCTCCAACACATTCGATTACCTGTACAATATTCTTGCAGTCTACGTCGAAAAGAGCATCTTTCAGCAATTTTCAGGCATTATTCATCTTTGGGCAATTTGGGTTGATGTTAATTAGGTGAAAATGTTGATAGACGATTCAGAAGGCTGAACATTTGAATTCATGTGCGTCTAGACAACACTTCGCTTCGCGGAAAATATTGGAGAAGATGGCGGAGCAGATGCTATACTCCTGCCATCTCTTCATTGATTTTAGAATCGTATACGATAGCATAACCAGGGTAAAACTACACAACGCAATAAGCTTTTTTTTTATATCCGGCCAACCAGGATTTTAGGAATGATAATAGGCCTGATTATCACACTCAAATTGTAAAGACAAGTTGTCAAAAATGGATGATTGGTATTATGACAGTCGTTTTGTGTTGTCTGTTGGAGAAATATAACTTAACGAAAAGCAAGCTTTCCAACACACTGCCAAGAACAGCTATTCTGTAACACAAACGGAGACCCATATTTGTCAAACTGTTTTCCGTCAGCTTTTTGCGACGGAAAGGCGCCAATGTTATTCGTTGTTTAGTGTTTTAGATATGAAGTTCCAACAAAAATATAAGTTTTTTAGTTCAGAAGGAATATAAAAAAAATAATTAGGTGTCTTTCTATGGTCATGTATGAATGTTTACCGCCATATATACATACATATTTGAGGGTGCTTGTTGCCAGCGAGAATCTGTTTTACTCTGCCATTGCACCTTTTGTAACTGGCACTAGTGGGGGATCAAGCCCTCTTGGGGCCCTTCGCGGAAGTTCTAGCCCCAACAATTCTCGAATTTTGTCTCTCACCGGCTCGACTGTGGGGGAGGGGGATGTAGTGTTGATACCGCCTTAATTTTTGTGTAGCAAAGGAGCCCCTTGTGTAGAAACGGGGCTTCCTAGAAAAGGGTACCCGGTACCCGAGGCCCCTGCAAACACCAGGTCATTGGTAATCAGGAGGCCCCTTGCAAACTGCCTCTTTCAAAGTGCGTGACCGGGGTGGGGTGGAAGGTCTGCTAAGGCCTTCCTTTTTCGGGGCCCCTTCAACGGCGAGGCCCTCTATCCGCGTTGATTTGAAACCGTTTCCGTTGTTTACACTTCTTGCCGCCTGGACTACTAGATTTGGTGTATGGTTGACAGCAGCTAACGAAAGAAAAAACTTAACGAAACTTGTTAACTCAAGAAAAAACTCAAGAACGTTGATGTAATACAAATTTATATTCCGTTTGTTTCAGCCTACTTGTCTTGGCACTTTTCCGTTTGTATGAGAAAATAGACTCTAATGACCAACATCACATACAAGGTGAAGGTGGATTGATGGTGGAACTCGCAGGGCCCTTAGCTACCGTCAACGACCTGCGTCAGGAAGATGGGATTGTCTGTGTCCTCTTCAATCTCGCGCTAGACTCTGCGAATTCTGAGCCCCGGAGGTGAAAACCATCTTTCACTAGTAAATCCAGATCTTGGCGTACGCTTGGCATATGACATGGTTTGAACCTCTCATATGTAGCAGAGGCTTACCAAAGGATCGAGCATGCGGCACTAAACCTCGGGTTGAAGATTAGCGAGGCAAATCAAGCAATGATTTACGCAGGGGTGATATACAGATAGGTGATCGTACCATTGAAGTCATCCTCGACTTCACTTTCTGGGGTCTAAAGTCAGCACCGACAGCAACATAGACGTTGAACTACGTGCAAGGATGCTGGCTATCAACCGGTCATACCATAGTCTGAGGAAACTTTTCCACTAAAAACACTTGTCGTAACAGATGAAGCTGGAGCTGTATAGAAGCTTTACACAATCTCCAATCGAATTAAAAATCATGCCCAAAGTTATCCTGAACTTTATGCGATTTAGATGTCATTTTGATTGTCACATATTTATCGAATTGCGTACTATTCCATATTATTGGGGCGATCTGGTGGTGTTTCCGATAGCGTTGCCAGTCTTCCCGTACGCAGGACTGACTATTCAGCTACGGGTAAAACACAAGTCATAGAAAGCTACAAATAGCAGACCAAGACCTACAGAGGTTGTAGTGCCAGAGAAGAAGAATAAGTACTTTTCCTTGATAGTACTACACTACTACTTCGTCAGATGTTGCACATATGAATGCCGAACTCAATGCGACGTGCATCAACATTTTTGTATTTAGCAGACTTCCCTATTCTATGACAAGCATCATACTACATCGATGAACCTTCAACCAACATTGCTACATTATTAAAGAATCCTTAATTCTCTTTACAAAAAAACACATCCCCATAGATTACCTGTCTATATTCTATAGGTACTAAACTCCTCACGGAATACTCTTTTATTTTCTAATAGGTTTTGCCTGTGTTCGAGATACAAATGTAATTCTTTGCCTATCTCCGTGTGTCTACCGACGCTGCTAGAGTTTAGTGCAAACAATTCTAGGACAAGTACCAAACAAAGCGGGAACCCAGATAAACGTATTCATATGTTCTTAACCGTAACTTAATATCCTTCCGTAACAACAAAACCCCAAAGCTTCCCTCTCGCAATAAAGGCGAGTAGATTAAGTAGCTAGCATCACATTGCTCATCTATTCACATCTCGCTCGTCTAAACGTCTGATGTTGTCAACTCGTCAGCAAAATAAATCATCCATTCCATCATCCGTCAACCGTCCGGTGGGTCTAATTTGAAACAACACAGTATGCAAAAATAACAGTAGCTCTCCCACACACGCTAAACACACATGACTGCACTTCAAGAGCGAGTGAGCGGGAACTAGGAAACAAAAACAAAAAAAAACAAATCATCCTATTTATCCAATTTGAAGCCAGCGCTACCATTTTCATTGCCGTTGTTGTTTTTTGTGTCTGCATAGGAAAAAAAAGCAAGGTAAAATAAATGATGAATAGAGCACAAACGGAAATGGAAATGGTAGAATTATTTCACCAGCCAAATGACGGAGCCACCGGAGCAAAAACCCCTTTTCCGTGGACGCCCATAGGTAAGAGAACGGAAGCTTGGAACAGCAAAAGAAAGTGCCTAAGTACTTTGGCAACTCAGCACAACTGCAACATGTGCGCCACCTGCTGGAACCCCGTCACGGCTCATTCGCCTGATGGGACGCAGCACACACACACATATGTAAGTAAGGGGAGAAATTGTTGATTCAACATCCGTCAAATCCGAACAGGATCAAAAGAAGGATGCTGATTTCTTTCGCTTCTGGTTCCAAACGCTCTCTCGCTTTCTCTCTCTCTCTCTGTCTCTCTCTCTCTCTCTCTCTCTCTCTCGCCCCAATATCACCACCGAAGTACCTGGAAGGCTTTTACGGAAGCAAGAATAATATTTACCATAATTTATTCAAATGAAAAAAGGTAATTTTCGGTACCGCACACCGGGTACACCAGGAGCGGATCTAGGATGCGGAGAAATGACTGGCATCCACCATATATCCATCATCGGTACCAATGGCAAGACTCAACTGCAATCACTCGGAAAATGAATGCAGTACGGAAGAAAAGTGCTGCTTATTGCTGATTTTCCTTTTCACTCCTTACACCTTACCCCAACTCTCGTGCAAAGAGTATTGGTACATTACATGCTGGAGAACTCGGTAGGAACTTTCCGAGATAGGACATATTGCTGCTCGGTATCGATGTTGGGTACGTACGGTGATGTGCTTTGTTGTGAATAAATATTCCACCTTCATCACCAATATACTGTGTAGTACCTTTACCTTTTGGATGGGTTTCTAGCTCGTGTGGATGGGAGTCCTTAGTGTTTCAACCAGGAATTTGAACGTAAAAGTAGGCTCAACCTTTTAGGTGACTTCTTGATTAGATGCTAATTATAAGTACCACCCGGTCGTTCCGTTTCCTTGCCACAATGCGGAAAACACACAACTTCACCCTAGACTTAGAAATAGAGCTCTCCAGAAACGTCAAACTATGTCCCATCTTTAGGATGCATGGGTATATGGTTTTCTTTTCCAACTCTTCTAACGCCGGAAGAAATTTACATTCATGCACTCGGAGACACTCCACTCAACGTTGCGTTCAGTGCAGCAAAAATCTGGCATTGGGACAACTAAACGGGAGAGCATCAAGAAATGTGGACTAACTGATGGGGACGAGGAACTACACGGGAAAAGCCACCACCAGCAACTCTGATCTCTGTGCTGTGTGCTACGATGGGTGGGAGATATTGTAAATATAACCTGCAACCAGGAGAACGCTCCACAAAAGCGTCAATCGGGAGACAAAAGCGTGTGGGCGAAATGGAAAATGCATTCATGTGCAAAATCTACTTACAATTCATTCTTTAACGTCACTTTGCGAGATGGCGTGGAACCAGCCGGCAAAACCTTGGGCAACACACACACACAAAAAAACGAAGCCAAACGGGTAAACCAAGAGGGTTTATGCATCGGAGGGAAATCTCTTACAATCGAATCCAGGCTCCCGTCGATAACGGTACAGGATCGGTACGAGTCGCTTATGCACAGGTACTTCTCTGAAAGCTACGCGAGCATGTGTGCGTGTGTGTCTTTCTTTGTGAGCAGTCTGTGAGATGGCGCTGCATCCCGGGTGCCTGTGCTTTGTTGCTGTTGCGTACCAGCGACTCGGTCGACTGGAAAATGTAAAGTAAACTACAACCCAAACCACGACTGCTCCGGTACCATCTCGGTTTCCTGACGGAAATTCTAGTGGTTGGAAGCCACCGAGCCATGTGAAGAGCAATACAGAACACGGTAAAGGAAGCAAAACCCTTCCAATCTACATTGATAGGGCTTTTATTTTCCGAAAAACGAAACAGAACTTCGCATTTCCCGCTCTGCCCCGCCTTTGTCTAACAATCCTGTCCGTCCACCCGCAGCCGTACAGAGAGACTGGCAGCGTTTGACATGGAGACTTGAACAGTAAGAGCATCTTGAAGGTTTTTGCAATCGATGCTCGAAACGACTGGTAATCAATACTGGTGGAGAGCATCCGTTTCCACCGTCCAGCATAATGGTCAACATCTGTAGGACATCGTTTCGAAACTTTTCGAGCACCATCTTCATTGTACGTACCAACTGTGCTGTACATACGCTCCGTATGTACAACCGACTAACCAGATAAATTGTTTCATTTTCTATTCGAAATGCCCCGGAGGGTACACCCACATGAGCCAAACTAGCAACAACAACTAAAAAAAAAAAGGAGCGAAAAAGGTTAACACCAAACCATTTAGCTTTACATTGTAGTTGGAGTTTTCTTTGTGATGGAAGGCCAATTTCATTGCTCGCCCGAACATGGTCCAACTGTTCCAGCACTAGTTTACGAGTCACCGTCGCACCGGCGCATCCCTGTTCGAGGAGTTACCGTGCGGTAGATTGCAACAATATTTCGCCAAAGAAAACACACCACCCATCCTAACGCTAGCCTGCCTCCAGGGGTGTGCTTTTATTAAAACCTTGGGAACCGGTACCTTCCTCTCTAACAATCTCCATTACGCGGCCTCGACTATGCAAACGATTGCCCGGGATGGCTAATAAAAATATTTTACACCTAATTACCGCACAGGGCACACATACCCCGACTCCGACTCTACGGAGAAGCTGTACAGAATGGTGCGCGAATGGGTGTGTTAAGCTGGCAAGGCTGGAAGAACTTTGAGTGTACTCATCTTCAAAACGCTCTCCAACGACCACATCACTTTAGCAAAGGGGGGAGGGGGGGGGCTCACCCCAACTTCTGTACCCCCTCCTTGGTACACCCTAGGTCAGAGAATGGGAAAACCGAAACTCATCTCTCTCATACCCAGCGCCGGTTTCAATTCCAAATTTGAATATCAATTTCGCTTCAATTTGTTCGCTTGCATACATGCAGGCGCAACAGCAGCGTCAATGAGTGGGCCAGATCTCACCATCATCAACATCATCATCGCACGGTCGCGTACCGGGATCCTTTGCTCCCGGAAATGGACAAGGCACATTCCGGGCTGTGGCACTATAATTTGATTATTTTCCCAATTTGCGCACGGGTACGTACAAAGTGGAAGTCAACAGTACGAAACCGATTAGCGGCCTGTAACCTCAAACCCTGGCAAGGTGGTATACTGGTGTTTTGTTCCATGGCTGGTCCCGAGCGTAAAGGTTAGATAAACAGATCGCTGGCATGTGTAGATTTTTACGACAATGTGACTCGACGAGGGTGGTCTACAGCAGATAGCGTGTGTGGTGAGCTAAACTAACGTCAACTGCACATCACGAAGCGTTCATTGTGCTTAGAAATGATTATTTTTACCAGCCAAATGGACGCAATCCACTGACCAGATTGAGCGCATTCGAAACCGATAAAAGGTAGCGATAGAAGAGTGTTACTGTGACTGTGAGGGACCACTGCACAATGTCAGGAGCTCTCCTAGTACACCCTGCCCACATGAGTTGTATTGATCTATTGTATTGTAGGTAGAGCACAAGCTCACGTAAAATGGTTCAAACTCTCCATCCACTTTCTACCTATGCTTGTGTGTCCGTACGTGTATCCTGACTACTCAATTACACACAACAATAGTGTCCAGAGTGGCCCATGTCATACTACTCTCTCGGGGTGATAGTATAACCTTCAGGCGCGTATGGTTTTGAAGCACTAATAAAGAACAATTCGACCACGATTGACTGAACACGAATAATGTTCGCGACTACTACGCTTCCCTTGTCTATTTTCCATACGCGCACACACTCACACACACAACCCATTGTCGCGTGCGCGTGCCATACGCTTTCCGCGAACGGTACGGACAGCCGTTACTCATGCATGGCCGAACTCGAGACGCGCATCCTGTACCCCAGGCTTACTGAGCAAAGTACAGAGAAGACACACAAAAAAAATACGAAACACTCCACACACAATGCTCTTCCTGTTCCGTTACACCCGCGGACTTGGCCCACAGCTTTCATTCGCGACTCGCGACCGGAAAATTATGAATCCATAACGTTGTAACCGGAGCGCGCGTGTCCTTCGGGACGTCAGGTAACGTGCAAACCGATGTGCGCCAACCAAAAAGGGGAGAATCGGCCGGCCGGCTCCAACTCCTCCGGCTGATGTTCATGAATATTCATAACGTTCGCGCGAAATGAACTATATTTTTCGTACGCTCGTTGGTATGTTTTTAACCAATATTCCGCTTTCAGCTTGCCAATTCTAGCATGGATCTAAAGGCGCACGCCCTACCCAGCGTGTCATCCCTGCCGGTTGCACCACGACTGTCTCCGGCAGTGTCGCTGGCCTGTACTGGGGCTATTATGCAAAAATTAATAACATTGTAATTTAGTTGCTGCGCTTTGATGATTTCTGCCCGATCGATCCTCCGCCTCCTGCTACCATCCGTGTGCGGGGCACTGGGGATTGCGATTGCAGTCAATTATCCTTCACAGCAAAGGACATCTCCAGTGCGCTAATAAATCATTCTTAAACCAAAAACAAAAACACAAATCTAAAAAGCAAGCTAAAAACTCATGTTTTTTTAATGCAAAAATGGATAAAAAATCCAAAGTTGATTCTCTGTGCGGGAGAGTTTGAGTTGCATCCGCTTCGCTGTTTTACCCCACACGTACAACGAGCAGGAACTGCAAGGAAAATCAACACGTTACCTCGGAACGGAAGCACCGAGTGTCATCGATAGTGACAACGGGATCCTGGTCACGGCATCAAACACCCATACTGCTGCGCTAATAATTGCGCGTGCAGTAACGAGCCGTTCAAGGTGCAATTATACAACCAAGGTGGAAGAAAGTAGCGACGGAAGCAGGGGTTGGGTGGAAGGTGCAGGGTAATGAAATGTTTCCGCACCGGACTGCAACCATCTGGCGCATATCTCGCACTCGACAAGGGGAGCAATTGATCGGTCCGGTCCTGGAAAGAAGTACTTCTTCATACCCGTTCTTCAAGGACAGCAAATTGTTACGCCTTCGGGCATCGCAGCATATGACTCATCACATTTTCTTTAATCGCGGGTTTCACAACAAGCGACAGACGAAAACAACAGAAACCGTTGCTTTCCAACTAGAAAACCGATCGACTGTTGCTATGCGCTTAAGCGAAAGCGAATTAATCAGAGTTTAAGGCGTCACTAAAGGTAGCAGTTTTTCTTTAAGTACTTCCATTGTTCCTCCCCCAAAACGTTTTTTATTTTCTTCTGCCTTTTTACACCCGTTTTCCCACGGCAAAGTCTTGCGCGGTGAAGATACGTTCAAGCACCAGGTGCACCATCGCTGAAGCTGGGTGAAGCTGCTTAATTAATACCATTTTCTTTCCCTCCCTACGGCGTCGACTTTTCCTACCGGTTCGAGTATCGTTAGGGAACGGGATCGTACAGTAACAAATCGACTGTGAATCGGTACGGATAATCGTTACGTTATCCTTGCGCTTGTATCGCTCAAAGGGTGCCGATGCGTGAGAGCGCTAGACGGGTTCGGCCGGTGTCACTATCGCAATTGGTATCGAGGATAATAAATTAACACCCTCGCACGATTACCTTGGGTCGGAAGCGTGGGTGAGTTTTTAACGGTCGTTGATGGGGTACTTGCACAAGATTTTATTTTAATTCCATAACTGTTCAAGAGCGATGAATAGTTTTATAAAAAATCTGTTGCATTTTTTTATCGACAAAGAACGGTTTGACATGGTACAGGAAGGTAAATACTCATTGCTATCAGAAAGATCAGATTGAAAACAAATGAAGAAAACAAAGAAATAAGAAGTGTATGTCAACCAGTAGACACAAAGCCTATATGAAATAAAATAATAAAAAAAGAATAAAAATATTTTCCGATATGATATGACTAAACACCATATTATCCTTATTTTAAATAGGAAAATGGCATATCGCTAAGCTCCGGGATACCCGATAAAATGTCATACTTTGTTCATAGATTACCTTTAAATTAACTACATGTATTCAATTTCTGGTGTTATGCACGCAGAAGCACAAATTATGCCTAACCATTAAGCGTATTAGTTTAAAAAAATGAAATCCACCAGATGAATCATAGTCCGCTATTGCTATCGTCGTCCGGGAGGATGCTGTGTGGTCCAGGAAAGTTCTTTGAGCGCCTTGTGCTGAATCGTCTGAATAGGCATCTGGCTTCCGATCTCACAGGCGCTTTATAAAGCGTTAGAGACACTGGTCGCCGAAACCAGCAGTTCCTTTGCAGCGGATTCCACAGAACTGGATGACAAACAAGCGACAAAAACCGTCGTATTCGCTGACGACATCGTCCTTCTGAGGTGGTTACTGTGGTCCAGCGCTGGATGGAGTCATGTCACCTGTAGCCTGCTCCCACCAGGACTGAGGCAATACTCATCTCGAGTCTGAAGAGGGGTTTCTCCACCTTCCAAGGTTTCTTCCCGGGGCAGAAGTCGTCGAACACCATCCACTACCTTGACGTCGTACTCCATGACATTCTGTCGAGTCTTACGAAGGCACTTCTTGTGACACTGGCGGATACTCCACTCATACCCAAGTGTGGCAAGCGTCGACTGCTGTCCGTAGTAGTCGATTCCATCCTGCTGTATGCTACTCCTGAGTGACACAAGGCAACAGGTATCGAGAGGTGTAGTAGACGGCGCAGAGATTCGCTTGCACATTCAGAACCGTACGGTACGAGACCCCGTTAGCACTAGCAGGCATAGTATCGATATGTCTGGAGGACTCCCGGTGCTATTAGCGGTACCACATGAGAGAACGTCCCGGTACGGCTCGACAGCTTCATGTGAGGTCTGCAATGCAGAATGATGCCAGCCGATTCGTGCGATAAGCATATCACGCCATAATTAACATCAAATCACAAACGTCTCGAAAGCATGGAGAGGTGGACTTCTGTTTGGTACTGGTACTGTCCAAAAACGGATTCTTCCATAACAAGCTGTGTAGGATGTGGTTCACGTGGTCCGCAGAATGCCAACGATGTCCCGATGTGCCAAGGTCAGTGAAAGATTCAGCCTCATCACACAGAGCATTCTTCTGAATCAGCTTCACTCGAGTTAGGCAACGTGAAGTAGGATCGCCTAGCCGCATCGTCACATCTGACCTGCGTTGTTGAAAGAAACAAGGAGCTTGCAGACCATCCAACCTACACCGGCTCCATCTGCAGCGACGACATAGCGACGAGAAGCAGCGACCAATCGGATGCACCGTTGGAGAGAATGGCATCTACGAAGCTTCTTTGGCCTTTGGCAGACGTAGTAGTCATTAGGAGGCTTATTCTTAGCCCGAAGCGAAGTCCTGTTGGAAGATCAATACAGGAACTATCAGATTGGAGAGTTCTAGATAGTAAGCTAAAATGAAGATGACGCACTGGACCAATGGTCATTGATTAGCGGAAGAGCCATTATTCAACAAAGAGACAAAAGAGATTTTTTTATAAGCTTCTGTGTGAAGAACACATAATTGCATACTTTGAGTTCATTAGCTTATTAATATCAAAGTCTAAAAGACGTTTAAAAATAGTGTAATCTTTGGCGCCAAAATTAACTGAACCAATAGCTAACTAGAGCTCAAGGAACGATCAATATAAACCAAATGTCTAACAGTCACATTAGGCTTATGCTCAATAATAAAAAAAACCTCTTAGTACTAAAATGGATTATAAAATGACACAAAGACGACACAGATACCTCTAACATTAAGTAGATGTTATAACGCTCAAGAATAACCGTATGGTAATAAAGCTTTGTGGTAGGGTAGGCATATACAATTATCATCATCTTAATGATCATACGATTCCACTCTCGTACCACACCCAGATGGTCAAAAACTATTTTCTTGTTTTGTCTACTTCACTTTTCTTCATCCCTAATCGTTGTCGGGACCCCTAAAATCCCTGGAAAGATATCCCATCTTATTCTAACACCCAAGCTAAAGGTAACTTACGCGAATAGTGTTCGGCCATGAGAAAACCAAACTGCTCAAAATAAGAAGAAAGAAGCAACGAAAAAAAAACAACCTCCTGTCCGTCAAGGATCGTGTGAACCGGCCCGTTCCGGCCTGGGGAGAGCTAACCGTCGCGGATGAAAAATCCACCCCACAAACAGGACACTCACACGCACAGGCATCAGTTTTATAACCGTTCAATAAAAAGCAAGCAACAGTGTGACGCGCAAAGTACGCCGCGAAAAAAACTTGCCACCGCTCCTCATAAAGCCTGACTGATTGGAGTGCAATTAGACGCTTGAAACCGGACCACAAAGGCACACTTTCCATAAACAAAAGCGCGAACCAGCCGATGGGCGTCCGGGGAAAACCGCACCGGACTTTGAAGTAAAAATAAATAGAACCAAACAAACCAACAAAAAATCATCCGGAAATGACCTATCATATTACCACGGAGGGGTAACCGTCGAGTGCACGGTTCGGAAAAGGAGTTGAGTGCCGTCACAGGGGATGGTAACCAGAGGGGACTCAATTTTTAGCAATGAGACAACAGGATCGAACACTCGAAGATATTTTTCCCAAGCTTAATGATGGAGGGTTTTTTTCTGGATTTACTTGTTTCCTCATTTTCGTCCAGGTTCACCCAGTCAGCGTTCGGAAGTTTTTCATCGGGTTAGAAAAAGGGAAAAGGAATCTTTACAATCGTTCAGTTGCATTTTGCGCCGACATTTCACCACATTTTCCAACCAAAATCTAAAGCAGCAGCAGGAAAAAAAACTCCGAATCGAACAAGAGCTTGAAAACTGAAACCCCTAATTCGTTCGCATTTTACATTGATTGCAGTTTTCTTTTTTTTTTGCATCGCTTTTCATCATTTTTTCCTATTTTTTGTAGTCCTGCTTTTTATTTATAGATTACTAGGGCTGAAAAATGCCATGCCGAGCAAATCAGACATGAAAACCTCGAATTTGATGATTTTGATGGAGTGATGATTGACGTGAGCGTCGTTCGGGCGTACTGTTCGCCCAAAACTACCCCCATTTTTCATCATTTTCCGTTTTCTTTTTTTCCCCTGGTCCACCCCACAGGGGAAATGTGCTCTCGCACGACGCGACCCTCCCACCCTCCCTGGCAGTACTTGCTCTTTGCAGGTGATGTTTTGTGTAGTGCACGAAAAATAGCCAGCTCTTCTCGATTATTTTTTTTTATTCGTAACGTTTGTCCGGACCGGAAAGCACCCAGCAGGACATTCGAATCCTGGGGCACATATCGGCGCGCTTCACCGTCTACTCGAAATGAGCATACGCTGCACGCTGAGCGGCATGATGTCACGAACGTGAGTACCAAAAATCTAAGGTTACGACCGTGCGGTGACAGGACACAGCGCGATCGTGACCGATGATTAGTCAATTTCCGGTTATTTACCACCACCATTACGGGCGATGCGCGTGGCTCGCACGCAGCATGCCGGGAGTGTCCTGCGGTTATTGCGGACCGAGCGGAACACACACTGATTAACTTTTGTTTCTGTTGCACGCACACAAACATCCACACACATTAACACTGCTAATCGCGTAGTGAGTGTTTGCTTAATTTGTTTCCGATGAAGTTAAGGAGTCACGCACTTCAGATCGTTACCGTCAGCAAGTGGCATCCTTCAGCCCGTCGTGCTGTGCAAACTTTTTGTTTTATGGAGTCATCAAACTTCAGATAGTTTGAGTACGATAAGGATTTTTAATAGCAAATGTACCAGACAGTAACATTTTCTTTGCGGACTTCGCCTACTGCAGGAGTCCTTGATATCGCTCAGGCCTAGATGAAGCATCAACGTCATCACTCTACCTCAACTTGTGCCTACCGTGGCACCTCTATCCATGTAGATGACGTATAAAGGTCGTTCGGCTTCACACATACAGTTCGTAGAGCTAGTCATTTTAATGGCTCCCGCATTGTCCTCCTTATTCCTAATATCTTCCTAACAAACACGAAAAAAAGTCACTTTTGAACAGAGCTCCAGAAAAATACGAAGGTATTGAAAAAGTAAATGTTCTGTACAGCTCCAGCTTTGTCCGGCGTAACAGGTGTTTTGAGTGAAGAAGTTTCCTGAAACTCATGTACGTATCTCAATATCTATGTTGTTGTCAGTGATGACTTTCGACCATAGATAGGTGAAGTTTTGAACGTCTTCAAAGGTGCCTTTGACTTCCTTACCAAATTCAATCGTTGTTTTCGCCACGTTAATCTACAACCCGAGGTTTAGTGCCGCCTGTTCAATCCTTTGCCAAGAATCTGCTACCTAGGAGAGCCGTGTGTTTCAAACAATAATGTCTATACCATTAGTGTATGGCAGGATCTGGAATAATTTATAGAAGATGGTCCCCAAAGCTTCCTCTTCCGTGCCTCGGAGAACCCTCTCTAGGGCCAGATTGATGCCTGTCTTCTCTAGTACCCATCTCGATGGTACAAGCCGTTGGTGTCCTGACAGTTTTGAAATCGATGAAGAGATAGTAGAAGATTTCCGCACAGTGAAGTGCACCAAGTCAGTGGTTTATTTTCCGTTTGCGAACCCTCTCTGATAGTTTCACACTATCTCTTCGACAAAAGGCGACAAATTGATCATGTATTACTATAGAGAAAACCTTACAGTGTCAGCATGATGCCCATAATGCTTCAAGAAAATAAAGAATCCATTTTACCAAAAACTAGTACATCGGATTTCAGTTGACATGTCATTTATACAAGATACAATACAATAGAAGTCCGAACGCCCATAACAAAACGAGATCAATGTGATGTGTAGGTCGTTGTTACAACTACAAATTTTGAAATCGAGTATATCCATATCTACCCCAAGTGGTTCGAAATGCGTCTAGACATCATATAAAATAGTATCAGCACGACCATTCGAGAGCCTATAAAACCTAGAACACACGGATAACAGTAGTTTAATCGAATGTTTACCCATACTCTGAAGTTATGCCAAATATATTTATTCCGTAGTAAGAAAACGTCCCAAAATCAGCTCAAAGTCACACGCCAACATCTCTTTTAAGCAAATAGATCTAACTTTTCTAAGCCAAACGTATGTTTATGTATGTAAAAAACAAAATGGGAAATATACTCCTTAACTTCAGGATCTTCCAGCAAAAACAAATTACGATTGTTTTCATATTTCTCAACCGCTTCTTTAGCTTCATTTTTTGAAGTTTCAATCATTCTCTGTTTGCAACCCTCGAGAACATCTCGACGATGGGTCTGTGTAAGACTGTAAGTGAAATTTATACAATCTAGTCAATTTCGAAAAACAATCAACCAAACGTCAATCGTCACAATCGTTCGTGTCCCATTGCCTTTACACTACGCCCTTCAACCGAACGCACGCACACTTGTTTCGATTTGTTATGCAAATCGTTTGTTTACCCCAGGCGGCTCGTATGTTCTTTGTTCCTATTCTGGGGTGAGCGAATCCACCCTCATCGCCCCGAAACTCGGCTTTGATGCACAAGAATGTATTGAATCTGACAAGGAATAAATTCAATTTTTCGATGCAATTCTGTGCGCGACTGTCGGTCCGTCTGTCTATCTGTCTGCCTGTCTGGCTGTACAGCATTCTATCTTCCGAGTGTCCTCTTACATGTTCGGCTATCAACCAGCACCGACCAAAAATGCCACCTGCGTTTACGGCAAATATGCGTATTCAAATATTGTTCACGCTTGTGTCTCGTACAGTGGAAAGCGATTTTGACAGCTAGTCGCACCCACTTAAGCAAACGTATACAAGCGACAACATGTCTCGAGGTGGTCCAATATCGACCTCACTTCAGCTTGCTTACCATCTGGATGCTGCACTGCTGTAATCTTAAAACATCACCACGGAAGAGCTTTCGAATAACCTCTGCCAGGCGCGCTCCGTAAACGGTTATAAAGACATTAATCGCAAGCGGTAATAAACTGGCAAAGCATGTTACAGGCACGGTGACCGCCCATCCATTTACTGCTGCACCGTCATAATCTTCTGCACCTGATTTCAGTTTGCCTTTGCTAAATAGTGGAATGTGTAAGCGCAAACAGTAAAGAAAGCCCCGTTGATCGAAAGACATTTAGAGCCATTGTGCTCGGACGCTGTCTTTCTGAGTGTTGGCAGTTTGCACAATCAATTCTGGCCTACTCTTGTACCGTGGCCGAGTCACACCCCGTTAAAGTGATTGCCAATTTTTCCCAAGATGAGTTCCGCGCCCGGAGTAATGGAGGTCAAGGAGAGGTTCAATCTCCAAGCTGTCACGATGCACCGTAACAATCAATACTGCCACTGCTCCATTAGCACCTTATTTCGACATCGTTTTCCACCGTTAGGGAAAACAATGGGAGGCTCTCACTGCGATAACAAACATTCCGCTTACAAGAAGGACCGAGCTTGGCCTGCTGGGCTTAGTATTTCGCCGGCAAACAGAGGTGTGTAATTTTACGCGTATTATTGACTTCTCGTGCGTGAAGTTGCTCACTCTTATCAACAAAGCTAGCGGTCCTGAATCGGGTCAGGTAAACAGCATAATCGATAACGCAAGGCTCCTGCAACTCTCTAATCGTTCAGATTAAAATCTCTACCTATACTAAACAGCCCTCCCATAAACATCTGTATTTAGTAATGCATGTGTTGGGATAAAAATAAAAGCCAGAGTTGTTGATAAGGCTACAAAAACCAAGACCCCCAAGACCAGGATGAAAAAGACTGCTCTGTTGCAGTGCAACAGGTAACAGGTACCGACAGGTTTGTACAAGAACGCACGTTCGGCGGAACAACCACCCCATACATACAACTTCAAATTATCGCTTCCTTCCATAAACGATCGCTTTCTTCCTTACTCTTCAGCCACCAGCACACCATCCGGGCACATGACGAGTGTGGGGCAAATGTGTGGACGAGCGTTTATCTCCCCCAACTCTATATACCACTGGTCCTAAACCTTCTCGCACACACGGGTAGAGTAGCAACTTTTTACAACGCACGAAAGACTTTGTTTTCGTGCCGTTTCGTTTGCTCAGCTCCAAATTTTGAAAACACTGACCCGTCTACCATCTCTTTTGCACGCATACTCTTCCTTTCCCCGTCGGCAGCTACTTGCTGGGAGAATGAGAAATCTAGGGAGAATTAAAACCTGCAGCAACTGCTGCTAGCAGCATCAGTAATATTTTTCGACGTGTTTCTTGCCCATGCGCGTGAGTGTGTGTGTTGCCTGACACACGCGACAAACCGAGCCCAACGTCAGTAAGAAGGGGGTTTGTTTTCTTCTTTAGTTTTGCTTCCACCGCAAACCAACGATCGCGATCAGTGACGGACGATGATACTAATGATCGCGTCGATGACGATGCACGTGTTCAACGTTGAAAGAGGGCAGGCAGAAGAACAACAACATCACCAACAACCAAACGTCCCAAAACCGGTTTCCATCTGAACCGAGCCCCCCTGCTGAGATGTAGGCTCGATTCGACGACGACCGAAACACGGGTGTTGCATTCGGATGAGTCGTGAACTTCTGGCAACCGCGGTGCCCTCCTGCGTTACAGCAAACGATGGTCGATGACTTTGATAGGATATCGATTTCACCCGCGCCAGTTGTTCGAGGAACCTCTTTGCACGCCTTCACCATCTTAAGTTCTGCAACATTTCGGCAAATGTTCGGACGGAAGAAGGCGGCCAACCCCTTAAATGGACCCCCCCCGCCTTCGTGAGAATCTTATGCCCCTGTTCCGATTCTTCTTCACATCGCTTTTTCTAACGCGTTTTGGGATACGCAAGAAGACATGGTTCCGGGCAAGATATTCTTTTTCTTTGGATTTTGTTTTTCCTTGTGCGTTGTTCTTGTGCCGTGTCCTTCTTTCAGTGTGTTTTGTTCTTTTCATGGGTATGTATGATCGATTCCTGTTCGAACGTGTTCTGACTGGGTTCGAACAATCGGTTCCTTCCCATGTTTTTTTTAGTTCCTTTGCTTTGCGTCTGAGAAGCAGAACGATTCTTTGAGGTTTCAAAATGATTAAATCAATTTTACATCAATTTGCTGCCCATTCGACGCAAAAAATGCACACACACATATACAAGAGAAAAGAACCACTCACTCCCTTCCGGTTTCACAAACCAAGCGCCAATGAATCATATCTAAAGTGAGTCTGGGGCGTACACTCGGGCACGGTAGGCACGACTTTTTGATTGTTTTCTTACACGGCCTGGATTAAGACTAGTGGAACGAATTCGCGCTTGGTGCCGTAACCAGGGGTATCTTGAGATTCATCGAACATGCAAACGGTATTGAAGGATGGGGATAGTTCTAAAAGTGTGTGTGTGTGTGGAGATATACTCTAGCCATATGACGAGCATTATCACCGCCACCACAGCCTTTGCTGCTTTGGCGCAAAAAAAACCGGTTTTTTGCCCCTTTTCATCGTCGCAAGAGCATCGAAAACAGCAAGGACGATGTTGAGATGTTGCCTCCGATTTTACAACACTTGCTGTATCCTCTTTCTTTCTTTCTTTTTCTCTCTCTCTCTCTCTCTCTCTCTCTCTCGCTCTTCTCATTCGCTCTTTCGTTTCGTTCGCGTATCTTGCTTTCGATCGCTCCTCAGGTGACTGCGGCACCTTCCGTAACCCAATTTAAAGCCCGCCCGGCCTCCGTAACGCCCGCTCCCTTTAGACATTGTAAAAACGAAAACCAGTAGCCAACGTTTTATGTATGTATATCACGCTGATCTTTCCATTATCTTACTCACCTTCTTCCTACTCACGGCCGTCGTTCACTCAAGAGTCGTGTTTGTGACCGTTCCTTGTGTCCACTTCGCTTCGCGTGTGCGTTGTCTTGCGTGGCGCGTCGTCTTCCTGCACGGACAGAGACACTTGGTACATTTAGAATCTTTACCCTTTAGCTAACTAAATCTTTTAGAGCGTCTTGTTCCTCGCAAAACGAAATATAGTTCCCACGTTTTATGCCCTTTGACACACCCCCGTTAGAACCTTTAGAACCGACCATTGAACTGTCGCGATTGAAATTAATTAGTCATCCCACCAATACAATAGCTACGATGAGACGCTGCAGTAAATAAAATGATTCGAAACATAATGCAAACCATTCAACCTAAAACGGCAACGCCTCAGTGGCGAGTGTGTGTCGACTGTTTGTGGTGCATTAGCTAATGTTTGTTGGTTTCAACAAGCGGCCAAAATGGGACAGGAAAATCTCATCCGTAAATCGAGACCTGTGCGGCAAACGGGGCACAAACGGTTCGAGTATGAAATACATCCGGGCAGAGGCGCAACAGCGAAAAGCCGTCATAAAGCGAACGGTTGAGGAAAACGGAGAAGCAAAGAAAATACGAAACGATAGGAAACGGAGAATATACAAATAATTACAAATGGTCTTGGGACGGACCTGTGGAGGCTCGCGCGCGAAGGAACACACAAAGCAGGGTAGAGGAAAGTTTTTGCTGCCTGGCAATCGTACCGGACATTTGGGTTCAATTTCACGACACTTCTCAACTGCCTCCCGGGGAAAGCGTCGGTAGCGAATGGAGGGGAAGGGAGAAAGGTTGAACCAGAATTAAGTCACCTTTTTGGCTTGATGACTGTTGTGTACGGTTGTGTTCCCTAGCCCGGGCGCAACACGGTAGCAATCAAATCACCAACAACAAGTGTCCGTAGTCTGGGGGG
>KZ063396.1:0-50135 GCA_002091835.1 Anopheles maculatus | reverse complement strand
CCGCCTCCCCGTACGCAGGACTGACTATCCAGCTACGGGTATAAATAAGTCACAGAAAGCTAGCAATTGCTAGCAGGCCAAGACCTACCGAGGTTGTAGTGCCAGACAAGAAGAAGACTAACATACGCGAACTGAATATGTTGAGCTATTGAAAACGAAACAATTAAAGTGTTTCTACGACACAGTGTAGAATGTTTCCCCATTGTTTTTTTTTACAAACTCTGTGGTAATTAAATAAAACGCGCACACATGGTACAAACTTTGTGTGCGTGGGGGTTGTTTGTTTCATGTTGCCACCAGCTCTACACAATTCGTATGCCGAGGGTGAATCGACATGGTTTTGAATTGTGTTTGTGTATGCAAATGGGCGATTTTTGTTGTTGTTTTTTTCGCTTACATACATGACATGCATTTGCATCCCTTTAAAAATGGATCATGTAAAACGGGATGTTGTACTAATGAAATATGCTGTTGCCTAGGACTGGGTATAAAAATTCATTTAAAAAAACGCCGCTTAATACAAAATTATACAAAAGCGTGTGTGTTTCGTAGTCGCTCCATTTTCCAAGAGTTCTGTAATAAAAGTATATTTTTAAACAATGTTTTAAAGTAAAAGCAAACCACTATCCGTTTCCCAGAAGTGTTTGAATTCGTCCCGAGGGCTTCAAATAAAATCATTACTTACTTACTTGTCAGGCGTTACAACCGCTTCGCGGTCTTGGCCTGCTGCAACAATCATCGATACCGCTCACGGTCTAGCGCCGTCGTCTGCCAATCAATAATCCCGGCCGTTCTGGCGGACGCATCGACGCCGTCACTCCATCTCAGTTTGGGCCTACCAAGCCTCCTCTGTCCATGTGGACGGCCTAAAAAGACTTTATGGGCTGGGTCGTCCGGTGCCATTCTCATGACATGACCAACCGGCGTATGTGAGTACTGGGACTATAAAGGTTTTTTACAGTCCCAACTTCGTCCTTCGCGACAGATATTTTGAGTGGAGAAGTTTCCTCAGGCTGTAGTATGATCGGTTGGCAGCCAACACCCTTGCGCGCAACTCAACGTCTATGTTGTTGTCGGTGCTGACTTTAGACCCCAGATAGGTGAAGTTTTGGACGACTTCGAAGGTGTGATCACCTATCTGTACATCACCCCTGCGTAGATCAGTGTTTGTTAGCAGGGTCGCTGGTGGTGCCACCATCATTTTGGTTTTTGCCTCGTTGATCTCCAACCCGTGGTTCAGTGCCGCATGCTCGATCCTTTGGTAAGCTTCTGCTACATAGGAGAGCCTCAAACCAATGATGTCTATGTCATCAGCGTATGCCAGGATCTGGAGTGACTTATAGAAGATGGCCCCCGAAGTTTCCACCTCCGAGTCTCGGATGGCCCTCTCTAGCGCCAGATTGAATAGGAGGCAAGCAACCCCGTCGCCCTGGCGCAGACCCTTGGTGGTAGCAAAGGGCCCTGAGAATTTTCCATCCACCTTCACCTGGCATGTGATGTTGTTCATCGTCATCGTGTTATCCATAGAAAAAAATTGCGAAATCATCAAACAACTGCAAACGGAAACAATAGTTTATGGGAAAACATTCAATAACCACAAAGCAACTCAAAGAACATTTGGGAAATCACCAATAAATGGGAAAATTTTGGGTTACCTTACAGTGCACTTAAAGACTACCTAATAGTTTGATTTGAAAATTCACATGATCTCGTACAGATGTGAATTTAATGCTATTATTTAAAAAATATAAGGGAATTCAATTGTTTAAGTAAAAAAGAATATTTTCAAGATAACACAAACTATTTACATCACAAATTAAAGAAAAAGAATAAAGTCGGAACGAAACAATGATACAAAAAAATAAATAAAAAGACTAATAACTGCTAACAATTATAACGCAAATTATTAAAAAAAATACATAACTAGGATTTATAAATATAAAACAATAATATTAAAGTAAAACAAACATCTTCCATTAATTATCTTGTGTAAAAGAGCAACAAATTTCAGCAGATTGCAATGTAATGGGTTAGTAGAAGAGAAAGCCTTTCTCATCATGAATAGAAGCATGTTGCGATTGTGTGACGAGTTCCTTTAAATTACTTATTTCTCAAGTTCATGAAGCGACCTTCGTACAGAACGCGTTGCATCAATCGATAACTCATCAGAAAGTTTTAATTAAATCCTGTCGGAAGCACCTGTAAGAAGCTGCCGAGGGACCGTTGACCAACGAAGGCGGATGTTATGCTGTCGGAATCGGATTTAGAAAAGATCCGAAGTGGTTTTAAAATATCTTACGAATATTGTTTTTTAATTATAAAAACAGACCAAAAAATAAGTAAAAGTTGATTAAAAAGAAACATCAAAAACGGACCAAAATAATGTTTTAAAAATGCTACAAATTAATGAAAGCTCGATGTACGAACAAGAACTTTGTCACAGACCTTTCCACTGAAGTCGATGTTTTTTTTTCATTTCAAAATTACAATTGTGATCGCCAACAGCACACAAAGTTCCCGAAAAGGACAAAGTATTTGTGACCCATGTAGACAATTCCTTTAAGAGTAATTACAAAACAAACTTACCACCAGCACACAGGACGTCACAACATACCATTTCCTTCCGCTGTCCGTACTATGCCATCGCTTTTCGATGCCGGACTGTCCGTCGCCAGGAAACGTATCCCCGGCAGGAGCAAGGCAAGTTGTACTTGTACCATTGTCTAACAAGAGAAGAAAAAAAAATGGGAAACCGGTACTGGTAGCCAGCGGAAATGAAATGATTTGCACAAACTGCCCAGGACAGCTATAATGAGACACCGACGCCAGACATCAGAGGTCACCAAACGCTGCCCATTTGCCTTCCGGCAAAGGGAAGTTTCTAATTAGCAATTATTTGTCGAAGAAAGAACCTCACGGACAAGACGTTTTTGTTTCGAATTTCAAGAAGAACGAAGCTTCGTTATCAGTAATGTGGGCATGATTCAGTTCTCTGAAAACAAAAGAAGGGACAGGTGAATTAAAATTTAACTTAAAACCATTTAGAGTAAAACATATTGGCTAGCATTTAAAATGTCATCAAACAAGCATTGAGAAACCGAACTGATCCTAACAGATGCACAGTTTTGATATAAAATTGCCATTTTATTTACACAACTAAACAACATTATTAATCTTGAAATAGAGGGAGGGGAAATAGAACGAATAGAAACGAATCTCGTCTTAGCAAACCAATAATGGATTTCTTCTAACGGACGCACGTGACCCGTGCCCTGGCAACTGGTCCAGCAATCCTCAACTTCCTGCTTGTACAGGTGAGAGGACGTACAGGGTTTCTTACATCCTAACGCTCAGTTATACCACCTGCACGCTTTGTATTGCAACATGTTTCATTAAATTTAATCTACTTACGGCTAGTGTTTCGTCTTCTTTTCCTTCGTTTTTCTGCACATCCTGCACAGCGACAGATTCGCGCCCATAAACCGGACGCTTCCGGGATTCCCCGGGACCTGCATTCGTAGAAAATAGTTATTTACAACACCTTGCGTCTAAATCACATCCCCGGGAGGTTTGGATGACGTTTGGAAATTTGGTTCTATCAACGATTTTCAGCTGCTTTTAATTAGTCTATCTGCTTCTTCGCTCTCTGTTGTTCAATCGTAAAAAATACGAAAAAAAAAAGAAAAACAAAAAGTGTACGATAATAGAACAGCAAAAGCAGGCTAAACAAAAGGTTAAATATTTTGAACACGAAGTGTACATAATCGCTTACTAAATAGGGCGCTATTCTTGTGGAACACAATCGGTAAATGGTTCCTTTCTACACCATTGTTGCACAAAGTATTAAAACCGAAATGCAGTTACGATTGTTTAACATATTCCTGTAGTGTTATAAGCAGTTTTAAAAACTAATTAGAAATAGATATTGTGATTGACAGGAAGTTTTATAGCATTTTTTTCCCATCGGTTTAACGTACTCGTTAGCAGCGTTAGAGGGGCTAACAGTTGCATAATAAACCAAACAGACAACAAAAATGTTAACAAACTCAACTAGGAAATCGATTTGCTAGACCAAACGAACCTGCAAACAACATAAACTAGAATAAGCTCGAAAATATAGCAATGCGATATGTGGAATAATGTGTGTGTAAAAGTAAAATAACATTAATTGCAATAGATTGGCTAAGTTGTTGATTGCACAGAAAAAAAAGGAATGAATATAATAGCGCAAAAACCAAAACAAAACTAACTTCCTCATTCCAAGACAACTGCCGCGTTCCATTTTTTTTTATCTGTACACCATCCATATCTCGACCTCTTCCCATTAGTTCCCCAGTTTTGTGTGTGTTTTTTTCCGTTCCTTTAGTTAACTATTATACACTAATGTATCACTTTTTGTTTTTTTAGGGTGAGAAATGAACAAAATAACGCACCCGAATGCATCTTGCTCATTCTTTACAATCTTCGTTAACCATCATTCTTCCCTCCGACATGATGGGATTGGATAATTGGTTTATCTCACTTTGATTCCTTTTGTTTTTGCTAGCTCTCTGTACTAGCAGTAGTATAAAAACACACACACACATAAGGACCTTTTCTGCTTAGCGCCCATTATGGTTTTCTCTTCTCTCTGGGAAAAGGCGCTTTTTTCATCCCTTTTCGGTCACACTCGGTTTTTCCAAACGGTACGACAATTTGCTAATAAATTCATTACTATCTAACCCGTTGCGCTTGTGCGCTTGTATGCGGTGTGTGTGTGTGATTCCGCCGTTTCCTTACCGGAACTGTCCGGTCTCTGTGTGTTGTGTGAGAATGTTGTAAGTGACTGGATGAAGTTACCACCACCAGTGATCTCTCTGGGGGGGAAACGCTGAACGTCGAAACAACGGTACCGTCGTACAGTTCCCACACCGTTGCTAGGCAACGGCCAATTTCACGGCAGCAATATCGTTGGTCTACTAAATCTCTCCTACTAGCACTGCTACTACTATGGCGTCGCTTTAGTGTCACTACTTTTCGTGTCAGTCTTCGTTGTGGTTGCTCGCTGCTCCTTGGCCAGCTTTTCCTTCAGCCCGGTGACGGACATTAGCGTGAGCTACACAGTACGAAAAATAAAGCATATAAATATAGTTCCAACATGTAATAAAATTCCGTAAATTACCTCCAGGCTTGGCTGCTCCTTCACGGCCTTAATAAGCTGTTCCGCTTCCTTGGTAAAGAGAAACACCACCGGGATCTGCACATCGTCCCGTCCGTCGCCGGACATGGCAAACATTTGCTGATTGTTGATCGACGTGTTTGGTGTGTTGTCGAACACGATTGCTGCCACAGCGCCTAGGAGGAAAAAGCAATTGTTATTACTCCATTTTCATCAACCTATAGGTTCAACCTACCCGCCGTCTGCACACGTCTTGCTTTATCGACAAAGGTACACTCGCCACGCTCAATAATTACAATTTTGCCACGAATTTCGTCAACATTTTTCAGGGCTAGATAAAAGAAATGGCAAGAAAGTGTTTTTAGTTTCAGTCTCACATCGAAAAACAGGTGGCCAGCTTGCTTACCAGTGCAAACCTTTGCCGGTTTCGCAAAGACGGCACGCTGCACTACGGACAGATCGTTCACCAGCTCCATGCCGAAGTGGCTGGGACCGGCCTCGAGGATGCGCAGTTCCCGATCACCGTCCCGCTTGAAAGCGACTGCCTGCAGCTGCGTGTTCGGGATGGAGTTCGAGTTCGACAGTTCCACCATTTCCTGCATGAAGATAAGGCCACGTTCGGCATCCTCGGGAGATTTGGCCTGCAACGGAAGGAAGCGTGCCACATTATAGCCAAGCAGCAGCCGCGGAGCGGAGCTCTCTTGCGGGGGAACTTACATTGTGAAAGCTGTGCAGCAGCTGCACTTTGCCCTCGCCTAGAGAAACCATCGTAATGCCCATGTCATAAACTGTTCGTAAATGATCCGTATTGCCTGCCTGAAAGTCAGCCGCTCTAAGTCGCTTGGCACTCGATATGCGCGGACAGACTCCCGTAACGAGGTCACGGAGTGGACGCCGGACTGTTTCAGGAAATAACTTGTTCGGGCTAGGGCAGGACCGCATGTAATCGAGCATATGCACCTGCTCGTCTTGATCGCGCACACCATCTGAGAGAAAAGAAAAACAACAGATAGTTCTCAGGAACAAACATTGAAGGTGATCGGTTGGTCGTGCTAAAACATACTGAAGGTATGGTTCCCTAGCTGGCCCAACGTCAGTGGCAGCAGATGAGCTTCGGTAGTGAAGATAAAGTCTTCGATGTTGAGGATCAGATCGGCCGGATCCGAGAATAGCAGGAAGAGATATTTGAACGTTTCGGAAAGCACGTACGAATCCATTCGATCCTCGTGTTTGCCCGTGCGGACATCGTTCACCGCGGCATAACCGCACGGAACTTTGGCGTGTTTTTGCAGTGCTTTTAGGGCTTTTTTGCCCGCCTAAAAAAAGGGGCAAAAAAAACGTAAACAGTGGTCTCGAACGATCGTTGTTTGATGTTGCTACATACGTGCAGATAATAATGATCCCCAGTGGCACGGTACAGGAAGTACGTTGATTCAATAAATTCTGGTCGAAGATGATGTTGACCCCAGTGGACCTGCGTAAGGTAACGAAAGTGAGTCGATTAGTATCAAAAACCAATTAAATCCCGCCATTTCTTCCGTACCTGGAAATCAAACGTAAATGCTTCCGGAATGAAGGTATGCATCTGCATCACCTGGTACAGCATTTCGTGCGTCTGTACTGCCGGTTTCAGATCACCGGACAGCACCTGCAACCCGGGCCAAAAGGCAAGCAGTGCGTCCATAAAGTTACGCGTCTTTGTATGGGGCCGATGCATCTGTACATCGAGCAACATCGGGCCCTGACTAATATACTTCATGATTGCGTGATAGTGACGATTGAACCGGGCCAGATAACGCTCATCGCCCAGCAGAATGTACGATTTTAGGCAGTACTCGTAGTACGAATCGATACCGGCCCCAACACCCGATTCGCGCCGTATCCAATCGCCGGAATGTACATTTAGCACCGTACCCATCAGTTCCGAACTACGGTGGCGCATCTTCCACAGTGCGTCCATGGCGGCGTGTGCTTTCACTTCAAAGATTGGTTCACCGCTAAGCCGGGAGAGGGCGGCAAATTCCAACAGTATCGTACCGGCACAAGCGGTGCAAGTTTCGCGCGAATGCCGCAATGCTTCAACTTTCATGCCGTGCTTTAGATTTACCTGCAAGAAACAGGAGCAAAAGGATTAAATTATCTTTCAACTGCTCCTCCATTGCGTTCGACTTACCCTTGCATGCGGTATACCAGTGGACGTATTAAATGCCGGTAGTAACCGATAGCCTAAATCTTTTGCCATTTCAAGCAGCTCGCCACGATACCACGTCATCACGTCGGCCTGCTTCTGCACATACTCCGCGAGAATGTGTCCAGACAAAAGACCACTGCAAGGGAAAGGAAAGAAGAATGCAATTATTAGCCACGGCAGTCAGTAACTCTGTTTGCAAACAGTCAGTCCTACCCGATCATTCGAATGTTAGTTTCAAATACCGACACGATGATGTCGTTATCGAACTTTACATCCTTGATCACCAGCTTGACGGCATGTTCGAACTCCTCTATATCGCCCAATACCACCAGCGTATCCAGCGTGTCCACCAGCGTCATGGAAAAGCTGAAATATTAACAAAAATGTATTATTTTCTGTAGCACGCGATGTACCCGAGTTCAATAATCAAAACGTACAGCAATCCGTGAAACTAATACGTTCTACGATTCATAAATAATTCTGGTTCAATATTGGCCTTTCCTGCCGATGCTCTTTGAACAACATTAGAATTAGCCTCGTGGCAGTAAAAAAACATAAGCGCTATTCGCTATAAGTAGCATCTTAAACATACAATTAACAAGAAGCGTTTTGCTATCGCGTAAAGCACAATTTTACGACCGGAATTTACCAGAATGGGTAATAAAATATAGAAAAAATTGCTGTTTTTACACAGTAGTACAGTAGTTGCGAGCAAAAAGCTTTATGACCTTAAAAACGTAACGCATTGCTTAAGTGCAGGGGTCTCCAAGGATTTCGGTTGCAAGGGACGCAAGGACACCGATATTTCGGTTAAAGATGTTGGATTTTCGAGGTTAACCTAGCGATCAAATTTCAATAGACTTTCGGGATCGGTCGATCTTTGGAACAATCTTTCTTAATAAAATGTTTGAAAGTCTTAAGCCAGGGGTACACCAAGCGTAAACTTTAGCGTAAATCCAAATTTTGATAGAAAAAATCTGTCAAAAAGTTTACGCTTCGTTTACCGGGGGTGCGTAAGCGGGCGGTCAAATGAAGTTGCTGGCCGAATGTTGCTGGTGAAATGTATGGAGTTTGACAGCATGAAAAGTTGCCAGCCACTTTGTTGCTGTCAAATTCCATACATTTCGCCAGCAACATTTGGCCAGCAACTTCATTTGACCATTCGCTAAACCGAAAATATCAAGTTCAAATAAAATTATTATTATTAATATCCTTTTGAAAATTGATTCTTTAAATTATGAAACAGGCACAGCACTGGCTCCAATGCTGATATTTATACCGATTTCATCTACTTTTTCTGAAAATTTGAACCGTCAAAAGTTTACGCGTCGAGTTTGTAGCTCTCGAAGCTACAAACTTTTTGACGTAACGTTTGTACCTTCCCCTCCAAATCAAGCGTAAACTTTTTCAGTTTACGCTTGGTGTACCCCCGGCTTCGAAGCTACAAACTTTTTGACGTAACGTTTGTACCTTCCCATCCAAATCAAGCGTAAACTTTTTCAGTTTACATGAAACATGAAATTATTTATAATGTGATCGCTATGCTATGCTTGTGATTTTGGTTATGACCCTAGTAAAAGACTTGGTGCGGAATTTTACTGAAAACTATTTGCATTTTTTTAAGGTTTTAAAGTTAACACTCGTGTCTTGCTTCTCTTGCTTTTTGTGACAGTGTTTTCAAGAGATATTTTATACCAAAAATATCGAATGTCAATGTGATAACTTATTAAAGACTATCAAACGACTATCAAACGATACCTGTTATCACACGGGGGAACTGATATATGGTTTAGTGAGGATTTAATATAAACGTTATACAATTCTTGTACTAACTTTTGCTTAAAACGGTAGCCGCCAAACGGATTTTACTCGACTTTCCATTCACAATTATTAAGGTTAGTTTTCAAACGAATAAAAAGCAGAATTAAATCATAACGATTATAGTTTCAATCAGAAATTTATCTAGAACTGCATGATTTACAACAGAATACTTGTATACTTTTTTGAAGCTTTATATAAGAATTGTAAAAAAATCCTAGTAAAATAAAAGTTTGTATGTTTCCATTAAAAATAAAATAATATATCTCTCTTCATATATTCAAAATGAATTAAAATGCCATTATGATTTTAATGACACAGTTTTGATTTAAACCTTGTGCCACAGTTGGGAAACCCCTGCTCTAGTGTATGCATCGCGTTAAAACGTATATTCACCATACTCAAAAACCGTTTCAAGATAAGAAGGTATCGTTCAGTTCGTGCTGTCGTACGAATGCATGATAACGATGTGTTATTACTAGCTTTACTTGGTGTGTATGCGTTTGCATAACACACCTGTACAAGAAACAAATAACAGAAATTAACTACGACAAACACAAAAAAAATCCAGTCTTATCATGCCTTATCCAGCCCTTCAAATTTCTACACGTAAGCACCGCAAAATTCCCACCAGCGAAACGGTGGCCACCAATCCACTAATTAACTTACTTCCCAAGCGTATCGTCCAGGTCGCCACGGGACGGTGTGACACCGCGGTAACGGCCCGTACAGCTCAACGGCATCAGCTCATCCGCCGGGTAGGCATTGTCCATGTACGCCCGGTACGCATGGTAAAACATTTCCCTGGCTTCCTCTCTGGTTTTCCGTCATGTGTTTTCATGCGTGCGTAAAACGAGAATCAAAATGTCCCTTCGGACCCGGTCCCAGGATGTGAGATGCTCGTCCCCGGGACCGGGGACCCGAAACAGGGCCCGTGTTTTGGGTGATAAAAGAACAGAAAATTATGAATTAGCTTAAATTCTTGCATCGAACAACTGCACGGTGGGACGCCTTACTTAAGCTCGTTTCGCTCCTTGTTGGACATGTTGTGCGTAGGTACGGTCGGTATCTGTTCAGCCAGGGCCATCGAAAGGGCGGCCAACCCCAGCACCACGCTCGTCACCATCGCAATGAAGGTGACCAGCTCTCGTGAGGTAGTGACACCTCCAGTGTTAACTGTCCGCATTTTGTTGCTGTTTTTGGGGTTTCTATACGCTACTACTACACACTCTCACCGCGATGGCCACTTTTTTCCGCGATTCCTTTCTTTTCTCTCGAAAGGATGGTTGTTTACGTACGTTCTATCAAGAGATACGTTGGTACGTTGGGGTCTTCCTTGTGGGAATGTTACGAGCCGAAGAATGCACCGCTTCGTTTCACTCGTTGTAGACGGGACGGGAATACGTGTGCGGTGGGTGGCGCAATGTAGCAATCCTATGGTTTGCGAGTATTTGTTTAGCTGCTGCGACCATTTGCTACACAACTCCGCTAAAAGCTGCTACTACACATCGTTCGAGAACCAATGGAACCGTGTGATACGTGTGCTTCCAGTGTGGAGCTGAGCATGTCGAGGTAATACGGAACTCGTTGTTGCGCTATGTCGTTTGCCTGTGGGTTTTATGTTCTAGGTCCACGACCTCCACCATCACCACCTCACTAGCCACTTCGGCGCTTCTCACTAGCCCCCCACCCCTGTCGCTGCACCGCTGATGATTGATTCTTTCACCGTCCAAACACAGCAACCACGGATCAGCATAGCTACGTATATTCATTATGTGCACATCATGCTCTCATTAACTGGCCTTTTCCCACGAAACCCACCACGTACACGTCCGCACCACCTGCTCCCGGACACACGAAGCAGCTTACTATCAGGAAACGGTACACATCGACATGTTGGTGGCCGTGAAATGAGTGCACGCCGTACACAGCAACGAGAAGCGAGAGGAAACGATCCCCGCGTACTTGCTGTTGAAAGGGACTGCTGTTTTGGAAAGATGCCCTTGTTTTCAGTGAAGACGACAATGACGGTGATGATGTTTTCCCCCTTGTGTTGTTGGCCACTGGGGCGAAGAAAACTACAATCACTTGTACAATCGCACAGGCAAAAGATGGCCTTTTCTTTGCAAGAGCGTTAACGCACGAACGGGAACTACACAGATGGAAGTTAATACTTGATAATGGAACACGCACCAAGCATGGATTTGTCCAGCTTTTACTGTTTTTCTTTACAAATGTTCAGAATTCGTTCCGAACTCTTTTCTGCACGGGCCTTTCTCCCGTTCGTGCGTGCGTATGTGTTATTTTTCGATTATTTTTGCCATATTCAATTATGACAGTAGACGTTGACAGTTCTACTCTAACTCGGCCCGGTGAAAAATGGGTGCATATTCTTTGTGATCGTTGATTTTTTAGAATATTTTTTTGAACTGTTCGTTAATTGTGAAGTGTGATAGATTATTATTGTTCTAGTATCTTCATTAGTAGTTATTATTCTTCATCGTGGGTTTCAGTTTGATAATAAACGAAACTGTTGTATCAATTATTGTATTATTTCGATAGCATCTTCTACGAAAATTGTACAATGTGACGAAATAGCGCACATACACCCGCTGTGTATTGTTAACCGCTCAATAAACTCGTGATAAATTAGACACGGCTCCTTAATTTTTAGTTAATTTTTATCAATACCGTAATTTACACGAAATTCGATTGCTGAGATGTCATCGCACGTAAACCGCACAATCTTCGCAGTTCCCCAAACGCACACAACGCAATTGTCAAAACATACGGCGCGCGAAAGAGACGCTTGCACAAAAGTAAAACAAACCGCACACGGGTTCATGTATTGGCATGTGGAAATTGTTGGGAATGTTTATTTTTTAGCCGCTGTTGGACTCACTTCCAATTAGTTCGCATATAATGGTAAGTCGGCGCTTTGTACACCTTTTCTTCGAGCTTTTCACACGACGTAATCGTTTTCACTTTTAGCGTAAAAGCCTTGTGCCACAACGATGTGTACCGTCGAATGCAGTCCACTCACCGTTCAAAAGTCCCATCTCGGCCCAGAAGCGCCAACGAGAATGTCGCAAACGTGGGCTGGAGAAGGGCGGTACGGCGGAACAGCCGCCAACTCCCAAACTATCCGTGTCCGAACACGAGCTGATGATAATGAAAATATTAACACAACCGTTCAAGATACCGATCGCAAACTACGTGCCGGAACATTCGACGCGATGTTTGGGCATGAAGCGTTCGGCGGCCCGGCGTGCCTTACACGATCCGTTTGCTTGTAATGCGCTGGTGTTGTTCAGCCCACCGGAACTGTCCGAGCACGACAAGCTGAAAATGGATAAGAACAAGATACAGGTGCACGTGGTAGTGGACCCACTGCTCGGTAACATTCTGCGACCTCATCAACGGGAAGGCGTAAAGTTTATGTACGATTGTGTGACTGGTGCGAAGGGCGACTTTAACGGGTGTATTATGGCCGATGAAATGGGGTAAGGCGAAGCAATTGTCCGTGTAATGACACGCAGTACGATTAATACGCTGTATCACTCCTTCAGTCTAGGCAAAACTCTACAATGCATCACACTTCTCTGGACGCTTTTGCGACAAAGCCCGGATTGCAAACCTACCATCAGCAAAGCCATCATTGTGTGTCCAAGTTCGCTGGTGAAGAATTGGTACAAAGAATTTGGCAAATGGCTCGGATGTCGGGTGAATTGTTTATCGATCGATGGAGGATCGAAAGAGCAGACAACGAAAGAGCTGGAACAGTATATGGCCAATCAAAGCCAACGGCACGGAACGCCTGTGCTGATTATTAGCTACGAAACGTTCCGATTGTATGCCAACATTCTTAACAATTCTGAGGTGGGTGCAGTACTGTGCGATGAGGGACATAGGCTAAAGAACTGCGAGAATCTTACCTATCAAGCGTTGATGGGTCTCAAGACGAGTAGAAGAGTTCTGCTGTCCGGTACACCGATTCAGAACGATCTGACAGAGTATTACAGCTTGTTGCACTTTGTTAACCCCGGAATGTTAGGTTCCACTGCGGTAAGTCTCATAAAGATGTAGATTTTATGGAAGTTAGATTGTATAGCAAAAAACAAAAATCCCTTTACAACTACAGGAATTCAGGAAACAGTTTGAGAATCCGATTCTCCGTGGGCAGGATGCAAATTCAACCGACACAGAGCGTGAAAAAGCTGCTGAACGGCTGCAAGAACTGGCAGCCCTCGTAAACCGCTGCATGATCCGACGAACCAGCGCCCTGCTCACCAAGTACCTGCCAGTAAAATTCGAAATGGTCGTGTGCGTGCGTATGACCGCAGTACAAACGGCCCTTTACAAAAGTTTCCTGCAATCCGACACCATCCGTCGTAGCGTGATGGAAAAATCAGCTTCAAAGGCAAGCCTTACCGCCCTGTCCAACATTACCTCGCTGAAGAAGCTGTGCAATCATCCGGATCTCGTGTACGACAAGATACAGGAGCGTGCGGATGGGTTTGAAAATGCTGCCAGCATCCTGCCCGACAACTATTCCCCGCGCGAACTACGGCCGGAGCTGGGTGCTAAGCTGATGCTGCTCGATTGTATGCTGGCGTCGATCAAAACCAACACAACCGACAAGATTGTGCTCGTTTCGAACTACACGCAAACGCTCGATCTGTTCGAGAAGTTGTGCCGCAAGCGTGGTTACGGTTACGTGCGGCTCGACGGAACGATGACGATCAAAAAGCGTGGCAAGGTGGTGGACGAATTCAATAAACCCGACTCGAAGGATTTCATCTTTATGCTAAGCTCGAAGGCGGGCGGCTGTGGGCTGAATCTGATCGGTGCCAACCGGCTCGTTATGTTCGATCCGGACTGGAACCCGGCCAACGATGAGCAAGCGATGGCACGCGTGTGGCGCGATGGGCAGAAGAAACCTTGCTTCATCTATCGGTTGCTAGCGACCGGTACGATCGAGGAGAAGATTTTCCAGCGCCAAACGCACAAGAAAGCGCTCTCGACGACGGTGGTCGATAATGCGGAGGATGGTGAGCGCCATTTCACGCAGGACGATCTGAAGGATCTGTTCAAGCTGGACGAACAAACGCGCTCCGATACGCACGACATTTTCCGCTGCAAACGGTGCACGAACGGCGTGCAGATGAAGCTACCACCGGACGATAGTGATTGTATGTCGGATCTGGTACACTGGTGTGTCTTCACTGTTTTCTTTCGGCGTGCCAAATGTTGCCTTACTTTTGTCTACCGTAACGTTCGCACCCGGAGGAATGCCAAAGGAAAACGTTTTCTTTTCCGGTTCGGACGGTTTCTTGGTGGGGGACGATGGTGCCGCCCCGAATCCGACCGCATCGCTTTTGCTGGGCTGTATTGATCCGAACGAGAATGTTGTAGTCTTCGGTGTGCTTTGTGCGCCGGAAGAAGCCACCGAACCGAACAAAAATCCCGTTGCCTTCTTATCGGGCGCCTCATCCGCGTTCGCTTTGGGCGGCAACGACCCGAATGAAAAAGTGCCCTTTGGCGTGGCTGAGGTGTCTTTCGCACCGGCAGCCGGGGAACCGAACGTAACGGTTGGCTTATCGGGTGTATCGGCCGCTGTTGCCGGTTTAGCTGCCGGAGAACCGAACGAAAAAATCCCTTTAGCCGGCAAGGCTGCGGCGGATTCTTTCGATGCGGCCGGAGAGCTTCCAAATGTAAACCCTTTCCTTTCCGTCTCGGCTGAGTCTGTTTTGGTCGCGGGAGAACCGAACGCAAATGTGCTTTTCGCAGTGGCCGGAGAGCTACCTAAGCCGAACGGCTTCTTTTCCGCATCGTTCGTGTCGGATTTGGTGGCGTTCGAGCCGAAGTTAAACATACCCGTCGAGGAAGCAGCACTTAGGGAGGAATCTTTTGAACCGATCGGAGACCCGAAAGCGATTGTCTTCTTTTCCGTCTCACCGGCGTCTGTTTTGGCAGCTGCAATGGAACCGAATGAAAAGGTAGCTTTTGGTGTCGTATCAGCAGCCTTATCTTTGTTGCCACCAGCAAACCCGAACGTGAAGCTTTTTTCTGGTTTCGAGCCGGAATCCGTCGTTTTCGGTACCGTGCCGAAGGAGAAGTTTGGCGTCGATCCGGCATTGACCGGATTGGCTGTGGCCGTGGAACCGCCAAAGCTAAACAATCCCTTACTCGCGCCTTCCTTGTCGTTGTCCTTGGAAGATGATATCCCAAACCCGGATGATGTTGAGGACGCATTTTTTGCACCCTCCGTACTGTCCGCTTTCAGTGCGTTCGGTGTTCCGAAGGTGAACATTTTTTTGCTTGCATCCGCCGCTGCACCGATCGTGCCCTGATTGGTGCCAAACGAAAACATGGGCTTCGTCGAACCGGCTACACCACTGTCGGCACCGCTGGAAGATACGGTGGCAGTACCGTTGCCATTCGTTTTGGCGGCAGCACCGAGCGTAGAAAGAAAGGAAAAAGTGGGCGCCCCATCCGGCTTATCCGCGCCACCTTTCCCGAGCGGTGTCGATGCGAATCCTTTGAATGCGCCAAACACGGACGTCGAAGCTGCCGCTCCTGGTGCGGTACTGTCGGCAGCGTCCGTTGCCACCCGGCGCCGAGCCTTCTTGATAACTCGCTGTTTCAAAACGTCGTCGCTCGCCTTTGCAAACTCGCCCTTCTCCTCCGGCTCGTCGGTTTCGTTCCAGTTCAGATGGTTTAACGACGACTGCGGGCCGCGTTTAGCCATTGCGAAAGGGTGACAAAAGGGGGGCGCCCGGGACTCTTCGCGGAAAGTATTACAAGCGTGGTATTGCACTTTTTTCCTACTTTTTCGACGCACCAAGAAAAACGTGAAGCGATCGCGTTAACAAACAGTAGAGCTTATGGAGCTGTGGAACGTCAATGCGGCGGGCTGTCAAAAGTTGCCGGTCAAATCGTTGGCGCGGTCCCAGTGTGCATGGCGTGCTCGGGTGGTTTTATTTTGGCGGGATTATGTTCAATTATCTCTAATTAGGTAAAATATGCAGTTTCCACGATAAAACTACTGAAATATAATTAAAATAATGCGAAAACTATGTCTGATGATATTTTACGATGAAATTATCTGTACAATAGCGGACTTGATAAAAGAGAATTTAAAGAAAAGATATCCAACATGTATTTTTAGAAAAAATAAGTAAATATTGATCATGCACAAAAAATAAACCGTATGAAAGTTGTGGAAAAAGTGGAAAAAACACTGAAAATTATAAAATGAAAAATTGCACCGGCCAAACCAGGTTTAGTACAAGAAAAACTTTTTAGTACAATTAGAACACAGCCAACTGTCAATGTTCTTGGAACGAAACGGAAAAACAACAAACATTGCGGTGCCACACAGTCCACATAACCAAAAGAAACCGAATCAGTTTACTTTCGGCACGATTTTTTCACCCTTCAGTTAGTATTTTCCCTACGAAATCTAATTGTTTCGATGGTTAACGTACGTAAGCTGGTTGTGCGTATAGTTTAATCGTTCTTCACGATCCCGAAAATCATGTACGCGCGTGTATACGAACACCATGCAGCATCTACTGGAACGAACGTTGCCAAATGTAAATCTCAACCTGCCAGTTTTTGTTGCCGCAAAATTCTGTTAGTAATTTGAACCTTGTTTGATGATGATTTTCGGGACGTGTTGATTGATTTTGCCAGCGTAACCAGCGAAGCGTGCGTTGTTTGTTGTCCAGTGAACAGTTGGTTGTCCCTCGTTGGTCGAATCCGTAACAAAAGCCGTCCGAAATGTCATTCCGCGATTGGAAGATTGTGCGGGTGCTAGCCGGAATAGCGATGCGGATATGGGCCGCTAGTGGTGCCGCTCTGTTGTCCGCCTTCCTAATATACGTAGTGTACGGTGGCTTTTTCGCTTTTATCCTGCTTTTGTTTGCTGTGTCGGGTAAATTGTTGCTGCTTTTCGGAAATATGCAACCCGTTCTCGTTTGCTAAAACGTATTTTGATTACCTTTGTAGGCATCCTGTACCATGCACAAGACAACCTGCTGTACCATCCAGAGCTGCCAGCCAATTCGCGAATCTTCATACCCGTTCCGTCGATGCACGGATTGCCTTACGAAACGTTACACCTGAAGACGCGGGATGCCATTTCGCTGCACGCCTTCTGGATCCGGCACCCGGGCGATAAGGGTCGCTACGTACCGACGATAGTGTACTTCCATGGGAATGCCGGCAATATGGGCCACCGGTTACAAAACGCCAGCGGCTTTTATCACACACTCCAGTGCAACGTGCTGATGGTGGAGTACCGAGGGTACGGTCTGTCCACCGGGACACCGAGCGAGAAGGGATTCTTTGCCGATGCGCGTTCCGTGCTGGATCATCTGTTCAGTCGGCACGATTTGGATCATGGGCAGATCATAATATTCGGCCGATCGCTCGGCGGTGCCGTATCGATCGATCTGGCAGCCGATGCGGTGTACGGTTCGAAGATTATGGGTGTGATTGTGGAGAACACGTTCACCAGCATACCGGATATGGCGGTGGAGCTGATTCACCCGGACGATTTGGATCATGGGCAGATCATAATATTCGGCCGATCGCTCGGCGGTGCCGTATCGATCGATCTGGCAGCCGATGCGGTGTACGGTTCGAAGATTATGGGTGTGATTGTGGAGAACACGTTCACCAGCATACCGGATATGGCGGTGGAGCTGATTCACCCGGCGGTGAAATATTTGCCACTGCTGCTGTACCGCAACCAGTACCTGTCCGTGGACAAGATTCAGTTCATTTCCGCCCCGATACTGTTCGTTTCCGGCCTGGCCGACACACTAGTGCCTCCGCGGATGATGACGATGTTGCACACGCGATGTGGCAGCACCCGCAAACAGATGCTGCAGATTGTTGGTGGATCGCATAACGACACGTGGGCTGTGAATGGGTGAGTTTCGATCGAATGCATATTTTATGATACCGTTCCGTGCGCGTTCTAAAGATAGTTTTACGGCTCGTGGGGACAAGTAAAGTTGTGTAACAAGTAGAGCATTTTGCAGGAAATATGCAGGAAGCGTTTGCGTCGTTGTTATGGCACGCAAAGCCTTCTATATTGTAGAATTGATTTTTGGATCAACACGATTGTGATACAATTTGGCTCAACACGATTGGAAAAATTGAATGTGTGAATTTTTTTCTGTAGATTTTATTTGGCCACTCAATTGTTCAACATATAACATTGGTATACTCAAAATCAGTTTACAAATGATTGTATTTTCTCTATTTTGAAATATGTAACGTCCACATACAAGGAGTATAAGGACAAGGAAATTCAGGTGTTACCTTGTTCTTAAAGCAGGTCATAAAGTTGATATTGTCCCTTTGGATAGAATGACCAAGAAGCTAGTGATCCATTTTCATGTTGGCCGTTGAAGCTACAGGACGTACGTTCTTATTTGGTGAACAACCTCAAGAGATCTTGGTTTGCCATTTGAGGTTTCCTTCACTTGATTGTACCCGGTGTTCGATAGTCAGCCCTGCATAGGGTATTTGGTCCAACAGGGAATCGGTATCAAATCTAGTCGTGTGACTACTAGTGCTGCTATCGCATCAGCAACGAAGCCACCACACAGTACAAGTTCAGCATAAGACTGTTTACTGTATGTCTGTGTGGTGATATTACAAAGAAAATATCCGCTTTTGGGCATCTGATAATTCTGAAATGATTTGATGATTACGATACGATTACAAAAATTCGTTCCGATTAGACAATGTAACATGCCATATAAACTTCTTCTTCTTCTTCTCTGGCACTACAACCTCTGTAGGTCTTGGCCTACTAGCAATTGCTAGCTTTCTGTGACTTAGTTATACCCGTAGCTGGATAGTCAGTCCTGCGTACGGGGAGGCGGTCCGCCGGGATTCGAACCCCGGTCCTGCCGTGTGAAGACCGGCGCCGGTATCGTATACACCACCGGGCCGCCATATAAACACTTTTCCTTAATAAGAAAGCTTAACAGAAAGATTTACACTTATTAAACTGTTATTCTTCAACTACTTTTGAACAAATTCAAATGTACGACGACGGTCACAAGACCTAGAACGCTTAGATTGTTTTATGCAAGTGGACACCTGTTCTATAACCTAGTGAACGCTGAATTTTGAACAAGTAGTCAGTCTTTGCTACGAGGCAAAGACATCTCTAAGTAATAATACCAAAGAAACGAGGTAGAACACGTTCTCATGCGTCAGACATATTGCATCGTGAGGACTAGCCAGCTTATCCATCGAACTAAGCTGATTCGGTTATCAACTGCTCAAAGACGTCGCTAAAAGTTGAAGAGGATACATTCGCAAATATTAATTACGTTCTTTCGTTTGGCTTTTTGGACAGAAGGAGCGACAAGAAGATTATTTCGGTGAGGTAAAAATGTTCAAAAATTGTTACTGCGCCTCTTTTTTGGATAAACACGAACCATATGCACAAGAGAACTCGTGTTGACAGTCTCACAACTCTTTCGTTGTGCAGCCAACGTTAATTTTCGATCGAACGGAAGGAGCTTAAACATGTGGCTAATACCGTCCGTCTGTCTGTCTGTAGATCAAATATTCAGTTCGACAAAATGTATCAATTGCATCCTCATCGTCCTACAACGAGGGAGCTCAGTTAACAGAAAGCATATTTTGACACAATGGTAATTAAACTCCACTTTTGCTAATGGTGCAGGAAATTCTCACCCAATGCTGCACAGGGGGAGCGGACATCGTTTCCGACCGTACGGACTAGTACGTCGTCAACGAACAATCTGTTAATGCTTCCCTGTCGCTATGCAGACACTGCAGTATTATTCTCCATGTGCCTGTGTGTGTGCGCGTGTTTGCTCATCATCACCTCCTCCAAACCTTTGCACGTGTGTAGTGGCGTATGCTTACGCCACCGTGCCTTCCGTCGATGATTTCCGGTGTTTCGAGCACTCGAGCAAGTGAGAGAGAGAGACAGAGGACATTGATAGGATTATTCTACATCACTTGATATCCTCTTTTACATAAATTGAAATGATTGTTGTGATTTCCCTTTTTTCCGCTTGAACGGGCATCGATTGAAGCGCGCGCGCGGCAAGTGGCAGCAACTGAGTGCGCGCACGTTAAAGGATAAGCGCGCTAGGATGTACGTGCTATTTGCTATGCTTTGGTGACTGTTCTGTCGGGGGTTCCTTTGACTGGGTTTACCCTTTGCGTTAATGTGCGAGTGAGACGTGTCCTAGGTGTGGGAGACAGACGGTAGGAGGTATACATTTTAACTGCCCTGTGCGTGTTTGTTAATGGGAACACGGTGACGTTTGATGGCATTAATGCTGACGAAGGAAATTTCTGTCACAAAATAAAACCGGCATTTCTACCTATCCCTGTACCGGTGTCATCCACCGGTTC
Organism: Anopheles maculatus; assembly: GCA_002091835.1. NCBI lineage: Eukaryota > Metazoa > Arthropoda > Insecta > Diptera > Culicidae > Anopheles > Anopheles maculatus. Next base: position 29,544 of record KZ063396.1, on the reverse strand, counting down.
TGCCTGTTCCACTGGCACATTTGTACCCGTTTCGTATTTATTTCCGAAAATGGTTGCTTCCCTCCGGTTTAGTAGTTGGCTGTACGTGTCGGTACGATGGGGGCCGGCTTTACAACACTTGACGGGATTAATTTTACATTGTTCATTGTTTCCACCTTCATCTCGGGCGCGGTTGACGGTAACGGACAGATTTGAATCCATTTTTCATCATCAATCGCGTACAACGCTTCTCGCCGATGGAGTAATGGGTGCGTCACGTGGTTTTGTAAGCTTACCAACTAACCGAGCGTCTCCCGCACAATAAGTCTTTAATGGAGATGCATTTGGGTGAATGGTTCAGACCGGACGGCTAAGAAAATAAAGAAGGAACAACAGAATTTATCATGTGGAAGGAGAGTGAGAGGATTTTTTTTCTATTGTATGCGGTGAGAGCTTTGAAGTGGAGCCCCTTGGAATGACTTCTGACTGCATTAGTTGAATTTTAAGCCGATCGGATTGGATTGTTTGAGTTTGAAATTAAACTCTGTTGCGTTAAACTTGATGAAAATAAGGTTGCCATCAAGGTGTATTCCTAGGCAAAATTGTAAAGTGAAGTAGTTTAAGGATCATTCAAAGAAAAAATATAGATATATCTGCAGCAGCTTTTAATACAACTTATATAGATTGCCTTAGAATAGAGCTGTCGTATATTATTAGGTCTTTCGCACGGATCGCCTATAGGTTGTGTATCATGTTGAAAAAATGTCATTTTCAAGGCCTAAATCTTAAGAGGCCTAACATGAGACCTGTATTACAGTGGAAGAGAACAGATTCTGTAAATAATCTGTTGATAGATATAAGATTTGTAGACTTGACTCCAACAGACGTCTTCAATTGTTTTCATCAATCTTTGCTATTTAACTACTTAACGATATCAAGACTATTTTGTTTAGAATCAAGAATCATTCTTGTTGTTTTTAACATTGAGCGCTAGTAACTATCCAATTATTCGTTTTCAGCAGTCGAGAAAATGTAACAAACAAAAATGAAGACAGACTGGTAGAGCAGTTCTGCAGTAGAGATTTGGCACCTTAAAGGGTGAAATGGCACCTCACAGGGTTTCCCAAGTTAAACTAATACTGTTGAAATATTTTGAAGTGGAATATTTATGTCCCTGTGTCACGGGAGTCGTCTTTCTTGTGATTGTCTCAACCGTTAGGGAACTTGTGGTGCCCTTACGGCGATCAATAAACCCGATAACGCAATGAAAAGGAAGAAGGATTTCGAACGCCGGAAATTAGACTCGGACACGTGTCATGTGTAATATATTCAGTATAGCAGGTCCTCAGCATTAATCAACAGAAATTTAAAGTTGCAAAGATAATTAAAATCGAAGCATACGATAAATTGTTGCAAACCTGGCACAACTTTTGCTATATTTTTGTTTTAAGTCTGTCTGGTCCAAGACGCTGATAAAAATATGACGACCTTGACGGACAAGTTGAAAAAAACATTCTTGAAAACTTACATCTTTCTAGTAATGTCTTAGTTTTCGAATAGATTAGCTTGCTTAATTGTTTGATTGCAGTAGAACTACAAAACATTTATCATTCACTGACATTAACAAAAAAGAAGGTGAATAAAATATCTACAACTTACAACCCATCTTTCCCGGATTTCGTCTGCTAAAATTCGACTCTAGCGATAGAGGAGCTGCCTTTACATCGATACATACGGCTTCCGGGTGGATCGGATTTCAACGAACATCCCCCTCCACAGGTATAATGGTGCGTGGCAGATGGTAGTACTAGTACACACCACGACCATTACGGATCTGTGTGCGCTTAATGTACCGTGGCTGCGGTCGAGCGTGTACGCATTATCCTAGTTAATGTGCATGCATCAGGTAATCGGATAAATTGTTGCAAACCTGGCACAACTTTTGCTATATTTTTGTTTTAAGTCTGTCTGGTCCAAGACGCTGATAAAAATATGACGACCTTGACGGACAAGTTGAAAAAAACATTCTTGAAAACTTACATCTTTCTAGTAATGTCTTAGTTTTCGAATAGATTAGCTTGCTTAATTGTTTGATTGCAGTAGAACTACAAAACATTTATCATTCACTGACATTAACAAAAAAGAAGGTGAATAAAATATCTACAACTTACAACCCATCTTTCCCGGATTTCGTCTGCTAAAATTCGACTCTAGCGATAGAGGAGCTGCCTTTACATCGATACATACGGCTTCCGGGTGGATCGGATTTCAACGAACATCCCCCTCCACAGGTATAATGGTGCGTGGCAGATGGTAGTACTAGTACACACCACGACCATTACGGATCTGTGTGCGCTTAATGTACCGTGGCTGCGGTCGAGCGTGTACGCATTATCCTAGTTAATGTGCATGCATCAGGTAATCGGATTAGAGTGAGCTCGGGGGAGAACGAGAATGATGACGGGAATTCCACTCCGTTTCCTTTTGTGGTGTGAGTGGGAGATTATTTCACTGTCGTGAGCTATAATATCTTTGTTCACTCTTGCTCTTGCGATGTGAAAATATGTAGAGCCTACATACGCGAGGGACCCTTAGTACGCATGGAGACGCCTGGTCACTGGTGAATTGTTTGCTAGAATGGACAGTTGGATGATGGTTTATGAAATCTTTTTAATTGAGATTATTGGTCGTTCAAATGTACGTATTCGTGTGCCATTTTGTAAAAAAGAAAGCCGTTTCTTCAACGTTCTACTCTACACATCCCCACCGAAGAACGATCCATCCTGCCCTGCCATTACTGCTGCGATTAATTCTATAATGAGATGATTTATGTTGAAAATTAACTTCTACAATCGACCTACCCGACCGCAGGCGCCGGTTTTCATTCACTTTCTCAGCCTTCTGTGCGCCATGTGACCTCGCGACGGAAAAGGAGATTTTCCGGCCGCGTGATTAGGTAGAGCTGGCCCGTGGGCTGCCTAACTGCACCGGAAAGCGTGATCGGTGAGCGATGGGTAATGATTAATCGTTAGCCATTATTCAGTTCCAAACTAGGCAGCAGTAAGGAGGGTCGCGAGCACTTGCAAATCGCGCCCTGTTTTGCGTTTGGAGTAAAGTTTCGCATTTACTCCCAGCCCGTTAGCGTTTTTCGACAGTGGGTCGTTTGGGTTGTGCGAGTTTATTACATTTCCTCCCGCATATTAAATTGGTGTGTTTGTGTGTCTGTGTATTCGTATTTCTTCCGTGCTTAGGGTGTGGGTAAAAAACGGAACGCACCTTTGTTGGGATGGAGCAGAAAGGAGGGTGACGCATCCATTTAAATATGAATAATGCTCCGTGATTGTGTGGTGCAAATACGGTTACGCACGAACTTACGGCCTTTCTTTTTTCCCCCCCTTTGCAGGTACTACCAGGGTGTAGCCCAATTTCTTAAGGAGTGTAGAGAAACCAAAGGACCACTACAGACGCCCCCGGTAAGCCACAACGTCTGGCCAAACATTGAGGAAGTGTGAGGTGCAGACGGCCACACGATTTGATGCGACTCTAGCCCCCCCATATGTATCGCACCGTGATGCTTGCCAAAATTCGGTGCTAGGTACTACCGGGAATGGTGATGGATAGACTTAGCAATTGACCCGTAATGATGATGATGACTTAACGCGATTCTGCCGATGGGCCGAACACACATTACGGGCACAAGGGCCTAACTTGCCTACCAAAAGAAAAAAAAAAAGGATCACCTAAAACCACAAACACAAATACACACTGAAACACAATTAGCTCGCTCGCTTGTCGCTGCGCGCTCTCGTGAAGAATGGGGGATCTCCATTTTAGAAGCGCCAAACAATTAGAATCTGGAGTGGAACAAGCGTCCCATCAAAGCAAAACAAAAATTTGAAGCTTCGTTCCTGCATCAACAACACACATAACTGACAACGCGCAACCTAGAGCAACAGCAACACAGCAACAGTAACAATAAGCGGTTAAATTTTGAGCATTAGCATAATAACAATATTAAAATAATAAATTAGCGTTAAAGCGTATTTCCCCGTATCCGTCGTCCGTCCGCCGAGAAATCATTTATTTATCATCCGCCGTGTTTCGTGTTTCGTCTCTGATTCAATTACTCTTCTTGCGAGATTTGTACCGAAACGCCGTCGCCCTAGGTCGGGAAGATTTTTGTACAGCGATTTTTGTCTCTTTCGGCAGTAACGATGCCTTTGCTGCCATGCTATACACTCCAACACAACCGTAACCCTGGATCGTAGCGGAAAGAAAATTACATAAAATTCTTATTAGCTTACGTTGGGCGCTTCAGCCGTCCCTGTAGGGTTGGTGGCGCCCTTGCTTCAGGTGTGCTTACCTGTTTTGGTAGGAATTTAGCCCTGGGAGTATCTAGCCACCTTTAGACAAGATAAATTGACGGTGGCGCTGGCGCAGGGTGTCAATGATTGAATTTCAACCCGGTGTGCCGGTTGGTTGTGGGAGAAAGAGAGCGTCCTTGTACGCACAATCAATGTTCGGCCTTTTGGATGGCATCGATTCTTATTAAATATTGACGAGCAGACGAGCTTCTTTCGTTTCTGGGCACCAACGTGCTGTGTAATGCTATTTATTGCGTTCGATTTTTCGGTTCGGTTTGCTTTTACAGTGAAGCGTGGGGCAGTGAATTTAACGCGCCTTTCTTGAGGGCGAGCGGACGAGGTGCTGTGACTAAACAGCGGAATAGTGTAAACGAAATTAACTTACATCGATACTTTATCACCGTTTCTTTCGCTTCATTTGGTACGGTGAATGGTACCAAGCGAAATTAGGCGTTCTATGTTTTGTGTGCGTTTTTTTGCGAGTCCGTGTAGAGCAAAGGGAATTGATTTATAGATTTAACACCGGGAGCATTACTCTTTGGCATCTGTTTCGCGTTTGATTCGGACAAGTTGTACTGCCAGGGAAAGGTTACACAAAAATAGCTCTCTTTGTTCGTTGCTTTGAAGCATTTGAGACGATTTTTTTTTGCAATTCACTCACTCGTCAGGTAAGTTGCCGGAAGTGCCGGCTAGAAATAGTGCTTATTGAATTGTTAATAATATTGCTATTTCTTTTACAGAGCTGAAATGAAGAAGAAAGAAAAAAGAAATCTCGTTAATACATTTTTGACACAGGATATAATAAAAGGCTGCACCACTGCGCCCATGGTACAACCATTGTGTACACCGGAAAAGCGGTCGGAAACAGTGAAGAAAAGAAAAACATTAACATTATTTGCCTTGTCGGAACGAATCTATTGCTCTTCACTCTCTCTCTGTCTTACACACACAGCATAGAAAAAGCTTGGATCAAAGTTTTTGTGCCACATTTTCGTTGTTTTGTAGGGTTTTTTTTTTTGGTGTGTATGCGCTAACCGTAACACAGAAGCAAAATGTTCCAGTTTTTCAGATCCTTTCCTTCACTGGATCTCTTTCACCGGGTCGTTTGCAGTAGAAACAACATTTGCCGAGGATTGTCAAGGGAGTGAAAAAGCACCATGGGGGTACTACTGCAACTACTACTACTACCAGCGCTTGATAATTGTACGCTTTCCGAAGCGCAAACCAGGGCACAAACGGAACTAGGTACTAAGCGTTACTTTCTCATCCACACTGACTTTTGCTCATTGCCCTACGGTGGCAGGTGCACTTTCTCGAGTCCCATCGTTCGGTTTCCGCTAGCGGAAGGCTTTCTTCCCTCCCTCCGTTCATCATCAGTCTCATTGTCATTTGGCCGGTGGAGGCGCCTGGTTGCTGGACGAACTTTTCCTTCGATCGCTGGTGCTGGCGCTCGATTCCCCCAAAGGGGGAAAATATATTACAATTAATCCTTTTTGTGAAACAAGTCCTCAGTTTTGTTCTTCCCTCGTATTTGCATGGACTCGGTGGAGGTCTAGTTGCGGTGCGGTGTGGATGCCAAAATGGAGATGTGTAACACACCAACAGCAAAAAAGAAAGCTCTTTCTTCTTGCAATAAGTACCCGTAAAAGCTGGGAGGCAGTCAGTACATACGCTTTTTCCTTTTATAAGGGGCTGCTACGCTAGGATCTTTTGAAGATTTTTTTTACCCACCGTTTCCTCAAAGAACTCAAAATGATTTTCACCTCGAACCGGTTCTGTTTTGTTGTAAGAGGAATGATATTTTTAAAAGAACGATATTGTTTTTTTTTTGTTCAACTTTCCATTTGGTAAGTTAAACTGTAAAGTGCGGCACAAAGTTTCGGGCGCGAGAACACAGAAACACAGGTTTGAAAGGAAAATCGGCTGCTGGGTTTTTTTCAATGAATTGGCTGGCTGGGTAGCTGGGTTTGCTGGGTAGAACAAATTTTAAGCTTCTTTTGATACGGTATTATTTTTTTGCTTCACGAAACTTTTGCTTGCAGTGCTTGTAAGTTATTAATGGATACGGTAGCATGGTGCACCGAGTTGCAGAACCTTAAGGGGGGGGTCTTGTGCATTGACGTTGTGGTGTGGGCAATCAGGCGGATGTGTAACACACCAACAGCAAAAAAGAAAGCTCTTTCCTCTTGCAATAAGTACTCGTAAAAGCTGGGAGGCAGTCAGTACATACGCTTTCTCTTTTTATAAGGGGCTGCTACGCTAGGATCTTTTGAAGATTTTTTTTACCCACCGTTTCCTCAAAGAACTCAAAATGATTTTCACCTCGAACCGGTTCTGTTTTGTTGTAAGAGGAATGATATTTTTAAAAGAACGATATTGTTTTTTTTGTTCAACTTTCCATTTGGTAAGTTAAACTGTAAAGTGCGGCACAAAGTTTCGGGCGCGAGAACACAGAATCACAGGTTTGAAAGGAAAATCGGCTACTGGGTTTTTTTCAATGAATTGGCTGGCTGGGTAGCTGGGTTTGCTGGGTAGAACAAATTTTAAGCTTCTTTTGATACGGTATTATTTTTTTGCTTCACGAAACTTTTGCTTGCAGTGCTTGTAAGTTATTAATGGATACGGTAGCATGGTGCACCGAGTTGCAGAACCTTAAGGGGGTGTTCTTGTGCATTGACGTTGTGGTGTGCGCAATCAGGCGGTTATTGAAAATGCAATCCATCCATTCAGAACTGTCAGAACCGAGGCAGCTAAAAGCAGTAACTTTTCACTTTTCCTACTGACAAAGATGGTTTTATGCTTTGTTTGAGGAATGTGTACATGCGTTAAGGACGGCGGGAATTGCTAATGATGATAATGTTTCCCATTGGAAGCGTTTTGGTTATAGTTGGAAGTTAGTTGTGAGTTAAGTCACACTAAAATGATCGGGAAAAATGATGAAATATTAATTATCGTCAGCAGAAAAAAAAAATAGTTTCATGCGGTAGCAATACGCAATATGTAGTAATGGGTCTTAAAGCCTGAGAAAGCAGGTCTATTATAGCTATGTTCCGCTCAAGATGAAGATAAAGTGGTCAAAGATACCAGCCTGAAATGTAATATATAAATAAAGAGTTCATCCACAGCTTAGACAAGATATTTTTAACACACGACCCGCAGGCCGGATTCAGCCCTCGAGTCCAATCACTCCGGATCTGGTAAAGGAGTGTCGAAACATTCCATAACTAGGATGTATGCAGCAGATTTTCCTGTAGGCATTTTCTAACTTTGACAGATGATTGCCTTTATCCCGTAGAAACTGCTAATGACAAATAAGATTACATTTATACAGCGTGTTTCACCAAACTATATCATGGAAATTTGTAAAAATGTGCTTTGCAATCAACATTATGGAGTAATTTGCACAGCATCACCAGACTAGTCCTGCAGAGAGGATGTTTAGTAGTATGGCGAACTAAGTCGAAGAAACTGGTCTGCGCTTAAGAGCTACCAAGAATATTGTCTCAGCACACAAGCATTCGGTAGCTTGGAAACTTCTTCTTCTTCTTCCTTGGCAGTACAACCTCATGAGGTCTTGGCCTGCCAGCTATTGCTAGCTTTCTGTGACTAAGTTTTACCCGTAGCTGGATAGTCAGTCCTGCGTACGGGGAGGTCCTGCCATTTGAAGACCGGCGCCGCTATCGTATACACCACCGGGTCCCCCTTGGAAACTTCAAACTAAGGAATTCTTATACTTGTATGGGCTATGGTCTGCACCGAGACATGACACATCAATATTGACGGAGTCGCTTAAGGTTAACTATCATAGAACACGCCGTGCTGACTAGGTTTTGGAGCAGTTGGTAACATACCCCAAATTAGCTTGACTTCAGTGAAGAGGTAAACATTTTTCGGGAAGAAAAACGTTTTCGAATTTATGGACAACGCCAACGTCTACACGTCGCGATTAGTCAATAATAATGTTTAGTCTTCAATCATCCGTTACTGAGTCACTACTGTGGCTAAGAAAGTCAACAAGCTTCAGCTCAAGATATGTGTGAGCATTATGTGTGTCAAGGAAAGGTTGAGGGCTCTCAGGCGCACGCCACTTAGTCACTGATCTTGTACGTGGTATAACTCTTATTATAACAATTAGTTCCATTCACTAAACTAGCAAAACTCCACATAATATGTCCACCAAGTCCGAGGATCCGAGTTTAAGCACGTGAAGATACTCTATACACAATATACTTACAAAGATGGTTAAAAGTGAAACCCTAGAGACCATTTATTATGCGATTCTTGACTATGCTGGTCATGTCAATAGAGTTACACCGGACCAGCCAACTCGCTAATGGATTTGGGTGTATCCGACCGACCGTTAGACAGCTGATTGTTGTATTCAAACCAGTCATATTGTAATCCAATGAATTCATCAGTGGCGAAAGAAGAAGTTGGGATTGTGGAGAAAATTTTAGATACGAGTACCCACCTTTCTCAAGAAGTTTTGGCCCGTATGTCTGTAGCTACAATGACGAGCTTAAGATTGTTTTACGCTGTAGCCGAAAAGATTCGCAAGGATACGAAGGCCTGATTATCTGAGATCGAGCGTTCCAGTCGATGGTGTTTGTTGCATTTTTATTGTATGAGATTGACAGACTTAGATGCTAGATAGTGAGCGGTAATTACTGATAAGTAGTAAAGCATTGCAAACTGTCCTGTAGAGGACTAATTCCGCCAATAATTAATTACTACTTATCCCAAATGAACACGCTATCCTCATTTGTTTCATCTTTCAGTGCTGATGTACCGCTCAGTTTAATAAAAACATATTTCCCTTTCGGCACTACTGTGCAGAATGTGCTTAATTTGCTAATAAACTCAACCACATTGTCCAGAGGCCAGGTCGTCGTAAAAGCGGCAGAACCATAAAACAGCAACACTTTCGAGCAAAACTACTATTTTTCCTACACAGCAAACACTCGAGCAAACAAACTACCAAAGGCTCATAAATCAATACAACCAAAAGTTCGACCGGGAACCTGGGCGATGTGTCGTGTTGGGACTGGCTCGAAAAAAACATGCCAAATTGTACGCTTTGCTCTGTTTGTCGAGTGTAAATTATGCGCCGGCACACGCACACACACTCTGTGTGTTGTTTCATTCTTATTTTGTAGCAGTAGTTTTGCTCGATAAAAATAATATCCTTTCCATATTCAGCCCGTATCGGATGAATCCCGGCACATGTACCCACACACATGACGGGGGTAAACTTTGCGAATCCCTGTACCATCATGTGTAAATGTAGTCACTTTGAAATGGCACAGTAAGCATTTTAATTAGTATCTCTTACGGTGTAAAATGTAAATGCATGCCTTCCCTGTGCCACATTCTCGTCGCCCCATTCCTGCTACACAAATAGCTCTTCACACGGAGGCTAGAGGGGCACTCGGTGAACAGAGCAATAGATCCGATTTTGCTTAGTCGCATATGTGAAGCGTATTTTTGTGAGTGAGAGGATCTGTATTGCGAAAAACGGGCTAAACTTCTCAACAGGATGAAAAGTTTTCTACGAACTCGGGCACACCACCCGGGCTCGGGTCATCATCTTGCAATGGTCGGCAACTATCCTAACCGCAAACGGACATCTGATTCGTACACTGGAGCTTTACTGTTGGGGCGAGCTTTTGCCGGCCGAGGCATAGTTAGCCGAGAAGCATAATGGCACAAATAGAGAGCAGCGAAACAAAAAAAAAACGAAGTAGAATAAGATAGTTTTACTATTTATGCAACTACCGCAAGCGCTTTATGCTTGCAAGCGAAAAGAACTTTCTACCCACACACACACACATACACATTTCGTGTGGCAAACTGACCGGGGCGTAGATAGAGCAGGCAGATCAGAGTTTTGGGGATGAAAGTTAGCGGACTTGTTTATAGTCTAGCCTTTTTTTGCTGCCGCGCTGGTCGTGCTGCGCAGTACAAGTGGACGTGTGTGTGTGTGTGTGTGTGTATGTAGCCATTATTATTGTATTTTGCAAACTGTCCACCTAATTGGTCTAGGTTCTGAAGAAGGTTTCGGTAATGGTGGTGATGATGGTTTCGTTTGATGTATTCGGACGGTAACGATGGTAAGATGGTGGAGGCACGTTATATGCACACACTGTCATGTTTCGGTGGCTGCGTCCATGATTTGTTGAAATACAAACCTGGTATTTAAGCGTGATGAGGGAGACCCGGCGTAGGGAGGACGATGGTACTGTGCGTAGCGGGAGCGAAGTGGGAACACAATGTGTATTAGAGAGGTGCGATGACTAACTAAACAACTAATTGGCTTGATTATTCGCATGTCGAGTGGAATCGGGTTGGATTCGGTTGGGCGACCGGCGACGGTGTGTGCAATTTTGTGTGCAACGATACCTGAATTATCTACGATTAAAAGCAACACGGTCGCTTGAATATTTGTTGGCCCGAATGAAAACGTGGAAAGCCCGAATGAATGACGGTGGGGGGAAAAAGTGTTTTGAGCGATGGATGTAACCGTGCTCGATAACCGTGCCGGGAAGTTATCGATAAACGTAATTGATCATACGCATCATATTGTATTTAAGTGAAATGCTCATTAGATATTTTAATGTTGTTGTAACTTGTTGTAAAATTGTTACTGCTGTATTTAGAATTCATGGTTTAGATTCATCATTTTCATTTTAATATTGACCCCATTACATTGCCACCGCTTTGACACAACAGAATGATAAAGAACAGTGCAGTTTTCGATTGCAATTTAGTTAATTTGTTATGGAAAAACAATAGATGAAACGTTACATTCGCTTTCATTAGCTTAAAAGTAATCCCATAGCATCATCAATTGACTCTGCGCTAAAACAAAATTATTTGTTCTAGAATTTTACTGATCTCAGTTGATAACGTTGTACTGACATGGCCAGATCGCCAATCAGTTTCCAACTCCGGGATATCTGCACCGCCAATCAGCTCAACTAGCTGTCTATTCTCATATTAGTCTGCGATAAATTGTACTCTTTTTTGTGTTGCTGAAAGCTTGGAGTGGCCCGGTGGTGAATAGTCCAGTCTCCACATGGCATGGACCAAGATTCGAATCCCGTCCGGACCGCCTTCCCGTACGCAGAACTGACTATCCAACTACAAGTAAAACTAAGTCACAGAATGCTAGCAATAGCACTTGGCCTGCTCATGAGGTGCCAAGGCAGAAGAAGAAGGAATATTATGAACTGCATGAGGTTACTAGCACCGAAGGCACGATCATGCCACGAAACTCTACTTTCTAATAGATTTAGTAGTTTAGTAGCCTACTGTCTACCGACATCCTTCCAAACCGCCTGTAACAAATTAATTTACAATTGCTGTTAGTTCCATTTACAACAATACTTTTGACGTAGTATTTTAGGCTTGATATGACTCTTGAATTGCTGTATTTTTCACCATATATATTTGAGTTATCTTGACTGCGCTAAATTGGGCTGGACTACACTGTATTGGAGTCCTCTGAGTTAGACTTCTCTCTCGATTTGCCGAATGCCTTTTGCGTATTAAATATTTGCTACAAGGTGAACGGAAACGGTATGATATTTTCGTGAATCTCATTCCCTGTCTTGTTTTATTGCATAAGAATTGTGTGTGCGTGATTTTTGGATATCCTATATTTGACCTACAGCGCAATTGAAAGAACTCTGTTGAATTTCATGTTGAACTTTTGGAAAATATGTTAGTTAGGTGTACAACACTTATTGAACTGTGGTATACGCAGCACTGCTATCAAGCTACAGGTAAATCTAAGTCATACAAAGCTAGAAATATCAGGACAATACCTCTGCAAGAGAAGCCTGTTAACTGTAGTATTTGTTAATAAAATTATCATCTACTTTGGATCCAGTTGTTTTAAGCACGAGCGGGTGATGCGAGCACTAAAACTCGTCATGTCCTGCCTGCTCGGTGGTTGGATGGAAAAGAGAAAGATCTCCTGACGCAACGCACGCACGATCCTTTTGCCGGATGTGCGTCCTGACGTTTCCTTGCCATCCAACCTCCGTTTACAGGCGTAGGTACAGCTGTTAACACTAACACAAACTTTGGTTGTACTCGTGCTTATTCTTAGGTCGCAATGTAACGCAATGCATTAATTATGCTATTTGCTTTGCTAGCGCAGAAGATCGTGTTAAGGTGCTTGTCTAATAGTGCATTTCTTGGTTATTATCTAGGATAGTAATAGTTTTAGCGCCGTAGTATTTCATAGCATATTCTGTTATGGTTCATACTGCTACTGATCGATGGTGTTTAATCGTATAGAACACACCTATAGATCCACCATTGTTTTTCTAATTTTGTAATCCTAATTGATACCAACAATTGATGTTATGAGATTAAACCAGCAAGAACTTGGAGTATGCTTTAGGCTACATTCCAAAGTAGCCAATTTTGAAGTTCCGTAACTCTTTGGAAGGAAGCAAGTTGAGGATATGTTGAGGATATCGGACAGTATGTCCGATTATCTGTGCTTGATTTTCCTTCGTCAACAAATTACCGGGATACGCCAGTGATCAGAATGTGGCTATGTAACGCTAAGCATAATGCATACCATTAATTCTAAATATCTGCTGAAGATGAGTCGAAGATAAAATAATATTCCTCAGTGTAATGTTTCGTGACACAAAAGATACCAATAAGTTTTTGTTTCTCTCCTTGTACTAAATAACGAAATCATTTCGTTCGCATACAATCTGTTCATCATTACACCAGCGACAATGCACCCAACTTTTCCACACGTACGTGTCCCGTAGCCCGTAGCCATCGGCGGTGGCCAAACCCTTTCCTAAATTATCAAACCCCAAGCGCATCGAACGGTAAAACAGTTTCCAGCGCACTGCCCCGAGTAATTGCAGGCAAAATTGAACGCGCACGATATTAGTGAAGGTTACGCATTTCGCATGGTAGGACGTTGGCTGGGAATTGGTTTCGTGTTTCGTGTGTGTGTGTGTGTGTTCCCAACATGGCCGTGTTTTCCCGGTGACTGGCGTGGTGCCCGACGCACTCGGTCATACGCATCGAGTGCTATCATCGAGTGCAGAACGGTGAAGGCGCATTGCACCGGGGCACGGAACCGAAACGGAATGCACTGATTAAATTCACTTCGGATAAGTACTTCGGATTTGCAGCCGTCCGGCCCGTTGGCTCACACCTGAACGCACACAGTTAAGAGCAAAGGGCACGTGCGCGCCTGTGTTTGTGTGCGGTAGATACGCTTTTGGGTGAAGGGAGTGTGGCGGGGCGTGCAAGAGAGCGAAGAAGCAAGGGATGGCCAGCATGTCCCGGCTCAACGCCGGTTGGAAGGATACGCACGAATTGATCTATCTAATTGAAATGTGCATAATACACTGCTGTTGCATCTCGATTGCATCTTCTGTGGTTGTGAACACACACACACACGGTCCCCTGTTCCTGTACCTCGTCACTGTGTGGTGACCCTCGTCCCCCGTCCACTTTCCCCAGTGGTGCTCGAATGATAAGCCCGAGATGGACAGATTGAGCAAAATAATGGATCCGATGTCAGAATTAAAAACCAATCAAATTTCATTCAACGACAGCAAACAGTCAATGTAACCGCAGGACCACAGGGACAAATATCGAATCTGTCCCCCGCGATCGAAAACCGACCGAACGGTTAATGAAATGGATAGTAGCGGTCCACGTACGGCGGTTTGTTACAACGAACAATTTTGAACCGTATGTGGTGAAGCGTCGACGTATAGTTTTGATGACATACAAAGTACATGTTGTATGTGTTTTAAATAAATCAAACTATTTTGCTATTTGTTTTGTTGTTATATTTGTACAACATTAACAATTAATTACAACATATAAACAATTATAAGCAGGGGGCGGCCCGGTGGTGATGCGACAGCGGCGCCGGTCTTCACACGACAGGACCGGGGTTCAAGTCTCATCTGGGCCGTTCTCCCATAGTGAGGATTGACTAACCAACTATGCGGTATCAATTAGTCTAGTAAGCCAGAAATGGCAGGCATGACCTTAAGAGGTCGTTAGGCCAAGAAAGAAACAATTATAAGCAAGGAATGAACAAAGATGCAAATTTTTTATCAAGAAGGTTTTATCAAGGTTTAAAATTGATCAAGAATGTTAAGACAAAAGTTTACTCAACTTATAAACAATTAATGAATCTTGAAAAGGCTCTAATATATAAAAAGAAAGAAAAGAGCAAAGCGAAAGGAAACTTCGTATAGAATAAAGATGTGTCGGCCATTAACATAAGAAAACAATATAGAGATACAAATACCTTAAGAATAAACCAAAAACAATGCAATAACAACAATTATAAATAATAAAGGAATAAAAGAATTTTACCACCAAGTAAAGAAATAAAGAGTAATTTATTTATTAAACTTTTTCAGGTTAAAGCTAATGTTAAAAATTCGTAGACGAGTTTTGGTTTTTTTATATTTGTACTAATTTTTTTTTAATGCATTTAAACAAATATGAACTAACAGGATGTTATGCCAATTTATTTCTAAAAGGGCTAGAAAAATGTTGAAATAACGTATATCTTCTCGAATAGCTGAATAGTTACTAATAACATAAGGAAGAAAAATGTAAATATCATAGCATAAAACAGCAAAATAAATAAAAACAGGAAACATAATAAAGGTTAATAAACCTTAAAAAAAAGACAATACATATGCTAGAAAAGATAATAGATATGCGCCTTCGACATCAGGGGCACGCTTTTCATCCGGTCTCTCCATTTCCTTGGGTACATCTGACAGAAACGCGAGGTCGATAGGATTGGATTGAAGATCAATGCGACAAAGACAAAGTACCTGCTTGCCGGGGGCTCTGACCGTGATAGAGCACGACTCGAGTAGAGGACTTCGAATAACAATGTAAGCTGCGAAATTCGAAGGCGCATTGTTCAGGGGAATCGTGCCTGTTACGGGCTCCACAAACTTCTGAGATCCAGGAGACTCCAACAACGCACGAAATGCGCCATATATCGCACACTGATACGGCCGGTAGTCCTCTACGGGCACGAGTCCTGGACCATGCTGGCGGAGGACGTCAATGCACTCCGGGCGTGTGGAGAAGCAGAATGAACCACGAGCTAGCTGTGCTGTTTGGTGATGCAGACATCCAGACGGTTGTCAAAGCCAGAAGGATACGTTGGTTGGGGCACGTGATGAGGATGCCTCATGCCCTGCCAGGAAGGTGTTCGTCAGCGATCCGTTCGGCACGAGGCGTCGAGGAGCACAGCCAGCTCGGTGGCTGGATCAAGTGGAGTCAGACCTGAGAGAGATCGTATGCAACCGGGGGTGGAAGAGAGCAGCCATGGACCGTGTTTTCTGGAAACGAATTGGACACCAGGCCATGTCTAATAGACGTACTCCCTAGGAGCAGGCCAATAAAAAAGAAGAACAATGATTTTTACCGCGTGTCCCTGAACTCGTTCCACGAGTTCTGCCGGTTTCGGATATTTTACTTATTCTAAATATATTTTTTAAACGCCTTGATTTTAATTGTTACAAGTGTCGTTTAAAAACGCGTATATTGAAGGTGGCGGTTCACACGATAATGATCACTCGGCTGTCCGGATTTGCATCTTCCTCGTCCTATTTTGTTGCTTGACCAAATATGGTCATGTCCCTAATCTCCTTGAAGTGCCTTTTTTCCGCATTACCATATTTGGACATGTTTTAATTGACTCTCACAAGACACTCCTACTTATTACTGCTAACGTCTAACGAACCGGCTTCGTGTACTCACCTACTTAACATCGGCCGAACGCGCAGCCGGTACAGCGCCATCTGCCGGGCAGTAGCGAGCGAAAGCTTTCTTTCTGCGATTAAGCGAATCGTTCCCTACAAACACTTTTTTTTGACGGGTCGAACCCGTCGACTATTGTTGACAATGATATTGTTTTAAAATACCAAGAACAAAGTGATTAAATTTTGACTAATGCATTAACAATGTAACAATAATTATGCAAATGATTGTACTTCTAATCCCACAATTTTAAACCCATTTGCTACATCAAAGCCGAAGGGAAAGGCTTAGCGTGGAATGTTCTCCAGCGATGATTTTTCTACTAATCATTGCACCGATGTCCGACTGAAATTATGTGCATTGACCTAATTCACAATACATCATTTGACTAGTTAAAGTTACCCGCTACAGGCCACTCAAGCACTCACTCCATCCATCGCTTTATTGATGTAATAACTTTTCCGCCTACAACCATCTACTCCGTTGGTTCTCGATAAACAGTTTCGAGTGCGCATAAACACTGCACAGCAATGCTTAATTAATTAAACTTTTTAAATGCGTTCTGTGGTTGTATGGGAATCGGGCGGTTGGTTGGCCAAAGCTGATCAATGTTAATAAAAGCATCACAGAAGCGATGTACACCATGTAGCGATGTACATGTACAGAGTTAGTGAATATGTCACCAAAAATGGCAAACCGAGATGAAATGTTTGGTGCACATGCTGTGGGTGGTGGACATACCGCTATTTTAAATGAAAACCAACACACTAGACCACCCCATTCTGTGGCACAATGCACAAAGGATCTGTGTGTTGTGGGAAGCTAGAAACAAAAA
This sequence comes from Anopheles maculatus, assembly GCA_002091835.1. Taxonomy (NCBI): domain Eukaryota; kingdom Metazoa; phylum Arthropoda; class Insecta; order Diptera; family Culicidae; genus Anopheles; species Anopheles maculatus. The sequence continues at coordinate 12,576 of KZ063396.1, read as the reverse complement.
AGTAACCTGATGCTGCTCCCCATTCCGACCCGTATGATTTGTGTTTGAATCATTGATTTTGTGCCTTTCTGAGTGTGAGTGTGAGTGCGAACCGATCAACGCACCGATATGCTGTGCTGTGTCATGCCGGGACGTTTTGGGACATTGCAGTTACAAAGTGAACGTCCAAACCACTCGCCAAACACACAATCGCAACTGTTCTGGGGAAACTCCAGCATAGAGCAAACATCAAACCAAACAGCGAATGAAAAAAAAACCCGCTCCAGGTGGAAAATATTTAGAAACGCAATAGTTGATTTGCCAAAGCCAAAATGTTTACGCGGGTTGGGACACCGCACCAACAGCATGTCCATGTGGCTTTTGTTGTTGTTATGATTTGGTAGTGTTGATTATGAAAATTAAATTAACTTTCGGTGTGTAAATAGTAGGAGCGCTGTACGGTGACGGTTGGTTTGCAGGTTTTGGGGGACGATGCTTAAAAGTCAATCATAATTCCATTTAGTTGCACAAATTCTGGTTGCTGGTATTTACCGATCAAACAAACCCCACCGGGCTACATGCGATGTAAAGCTTGTTTTTTCCCTCTTCCGGCGGAAGGATCAAAGCTACTGAATGCATAACAAAAGTTTTATTGTTTTATCAAACGAATGCTGGAGCAAAGTTGGAGCTACTGTTTGGATCGGTATTTATTAATTTACTTGCTTCGCTTTATTAAGCCGTTTCGATTGGTAACAGCCAGTGGGGAGCTAAATTTAATTACCTTTCATATCAACAACCGTACTAATTCTGAAAAAATATTAGTTGTTTTTCATGGGATTTCATTATCACAAATCGAATTGATGGAACTGTGTAATGAAAAACTGTGTATCGTAAATAGTTGACTAAGCCATTTTGTACCAAACGGGTTTGTCTGGTTCACTCAACGGTTGGTACTTGGTATTTGACCGGTTTTGGAATATTTTGAGGAAAAGTTAGCAACAACGTATACCAACGTATAACAACGAAGTACTATCGGTCGATTCCGGTGAATCAAATTCATTTCAATTGCACCACTTTTTGGAGAATTCCAAAATAACTTTCCCAAGTATGAAGTTTTTGTATGAAAAACTCTGTATTTCCATCTCTAATTTTTGGTTACTTCGCGCAACGTAACCATCTAAATTACAACCGTAAATTATTCTGAGAAGACTAATCTACAAATGATTAAGGGGTAGAATTTTCACGAGTAAAATTGTATCATAGTTATTAGACTTGTTTACAGTCAAGTCAAAGGGTTTCACGTGTGTGTGTGTTAGACGGGAACGTTGAGGGAAAACTTTTGTTCGCTACAATCCGCTAGATGGCGCTATTTTTGGCCCATACAAACGTGTAGTGTAAGCGCGAGTTAACAAACCTGTAAACGATCCTGTAACAACATCCGTTCGAGCGACAGCGGATCTGTACGCGATCCTTAAACGACAGCAGATGTAAACGATAGCGATCGATAGCGATCCTACAACACACATCCTACTTGAACAAATGTAGACAGAACGAAGTCACATTGCACCAGCTTTATCCAGAACCATCGGGAAAACCGGATAACTGTACCTGTATAATGCAGATTATAAAGATTCGTACGATCCTTTAGATAATATTCTTCTTCTATACTTTCTTTTGTGTTTTAGGGTTTGTACAAAAAAGACATTTATTCACACCACGAATTACATTAATATTACAACGCGCCAAAATTAACATAAAGACTTATTACACGATTCACGATACGGAACGGGCTCCCACTACCTTGGACGCTATGACGTTTCTGGCTCTCTTGCGCTCTCCGCTGGTTACGCGCGCGATCGCTGAACTCACGGTAGATCACACTTACACATCAACTGGTGACCGTTGCATGCCACCGGTGAGTTCCCGTGACAGATCTAGCGAGGTTAGCCCATATCACTTTCCATTCCTATCCTCTACCCAAACCTAAAAAGAATAGAAATAAAATCACTCTCTACCTAGCCGTCGTAGAAGATAGAAGCATTCGTCTTTGCGTATTCCAAATCCGAAGCTACGGTTCCACTAACTCGCGCTAGTACATGAAGCTTTGTGGATCGTGGAATATTAGGGATAGTTCAGGACACACTTAGACGAGATCGTAACACGCTCGCTTTGCCCAACTATGTATATGAAATTAGATAAATTGTTGCAGCGGTTAAGAAATAACAAACACAACCATATTTTGTAGTACGATCCGATACTGTGTTAACCGCAAACGAACCATACCGGTACCGGGTTCACATTATGATGTGAACAGCGTATTTCGTCTTTCTTGATAGGTATTTTTAGTTATTTTTAGATGCACATCAAAATAATGGCACCGGACAACCCAGCCCGTAAAGTCCTCTTAATCCAGATTGAGATGGAGTGATGGCGATGATGCGTCCGCCATGTGCAAGGCCGTGATGCGATATCAAGGAGCCGATATATTGTTGGAGTAGCCGAAGTCCTTTTGTGACCTTTTATGGACTGGTTGAGGTTTTCTTTAAGACTTTTATATGTCAAGGTAATTGTTTACATTACTACACTTACATTCAGACCAATGCTAAATGTGATCCAATACAAATGTCCCAACATATTTGTTGAGGGGGAATTTTTTCCAAACAACACCCTTCCGCGACTGATCGTGAGTAGTAAAAGTTTTACTCAAATATATATAATCTGCGGACGACCAGGAAGGAGTTTGAATTTTGAAAACTTTTCGCGTAGCGCGTAACATTTAAACCATAGATACTTTGGGTCTTCAAGATCTCATTCACTAATTCGTCTACGTCGTGCGTTTGTTAGCTACGGTTTGTAGCAGTTGGAAACATAACTCAAATTTGCGAGACTTCAGCATCTTTTGTTTTATTGGTTTGGAACGGCCTGGCCGTATAGCTTACATAGCTCATTTATGTAAGCAAAGGTTATTAGCCATGTAAAGTTATCAAATCTGAAACTAGAAAAATCCACTGTGTGCACACCAAGTCGCTATTTAATGTGCATTTGGTGATGTTCTCCTGTTCCCTGTTCGATGTTCGTCGCTCCTGTTCGATGATTTTAACATGTCCTACCTCTGAATTTTTTTTTGATGAACGCTACTTAATATTTCGCTGCTAAATCTTCATTGCCCAAGTCATCACCGAGACTCTGCTGCATTTCTAAGCCAGATTTAATTAAAGTTTGCGCCTTAGAGCACGTCATCACATAAAATCTAGTCTTCATTTACCAATTTTGTCAGAAGAAGAAGGCCCAAAGATTCAATCTCTTAACATTTTATTTTACAATATTTTTTTTCTATACATTCCGCTACATGCAATTCAGCCTGCGAGTTAACGAAATGAGTTTGATCCACGATAAAACACCTTCAATATACAAAGCTTCAGTTGCATTACTATTCTGTGTTCTTTCTTTTCAACTAACAAAGAAAACAAACAAATTTTCACCTTCAATTTCATTTATTTTTTATTTACTTATTTATTTATTTATACCCATAAGAGGCTTGCCAAAAGCCTTAGCCAATCCGTAATTTAAATCATCTAAACTTACGAACTAACAAAAGAAAAAGAAAATTGACTTATAAGCTATGAATTACTTATAAAGGCGCTATAAAAAAAAACAAAAACAAAAAATAATAATAATAATAAAGTTGCCGAACACAGACTTGAAGGGGGCATAGGACATTACAATGAAACATTAGGAGGGGCTGGAGTCAATCGGGATCGGAAAGAGTATAGGGAGATGTTGAAGTCAAAGTGAGGATAGAAACAATTAAATTGGCGAATACAGACAAGAATCGGATCATGGTAGCTAAACACTCTACGGCGTGTTGGCAGCAACAAAGGATCACGAGAGAACGAGTTGGAACATAAAAGTGGATGAGGGATAGAAGATTAGGAGCATCGATCCTACCCAGCAAAAGACCCGCAACAAATAGAGCTTTAACTCGTCTGCTTTCGAGAGATTCTAGACCGAGCATTTGGCAGCAAACACTATAAGGTGGAAGGGGAGCACCATGAAGACCTCCAAGGCGTTTAAAAGCATATCTAGTAAAGCATCGCTGTACCTTTTCAATCCGATCAATCCAAAATGAGCAACTCGGACTCCAAGAAGCACTAGAATGCTCCAAGATGGGACGTACATGACAACAATAAAGAGTTTTCAAACATAAAGGATCAGTGAAATCAACCGTGATCCTGTGTATAAGACCTAAGGTTTTCATAGCTTTTCCACATATTGCATTAATATGGGAATTGAAAGAAAGCTAAGAGTCCAAGTAAACGCCAAGAACATGGGCAGAAGGCACACGAGTCAGAAGCAAAGAGTTAAGTCAAATAACACAGGAGAGCGGGAGTGGGAAATAGACAAAACAGAACACTTATCGGGACAAAGGGATAGGAAGTTGGCAGAACACCAAGAGGAAAGGTTAGTAAGAAGAGATTGAAGAAATAAACAATCAGAAGTGGAAAGGACATGGTAAAATATTTTAAGATCATCAGCATATAGGAGATGAGAAGAAGGATAGAAATACAGTTAACATCATTAATAAACAGAAGGAAAAGGAGGGGACTAAGAACACTACCCTGAGGAACGCCTGAGGAACAAAGAAAGGCATCGGAGAGGCATGAATCGATCTTGACCCAATAACTACGATCGCACAAAAACGATCCAAGCCAGGAAACAAGGTTACAGGAAATGCCAAGCTTACTAAGCTTAGCAAGGAGGAGAGAATGAGGGACGCGGTCAAAAGCAGCTTTGAAGTCGGTATACACAACATCGACCTGGCCACCAATCTCAAGGGAGTTGGAACAAAAGGATACAAACTGCATAAGATTAGTGGTGTTCGAACGGTTGGGCATGAAACCGTGCTGCTGGGGACTAATATAGGAATGAACACTGAACAATAAGGACAGGTGAACTGTAGACTCAAAGACTTTGCTACCAGCGCACAGAAGGGCGATACCACGATAGTCAGAGACATTATCACAACTACCCTTCTTAAACACAGGAAAAAGCCAGGCCAATTTCCTCACTAATAATACTAATAATAGACTAATAATACACTAATAGCCAGGCCAAGCTCACTAATTACTACAACTGACAGAAAGCTTGGATGAAATGCAGCATTCTATTTACTATTTGATTTTATAATTGCATCAAACAATACTATTTTGAACCAGTAATATGCTTACACAGAGCAAAGCACACACATAGACACTTATCTCACCGAAAGTTCTCACCAAACAATGCACGTCAAAGTTAGGATCAAGTCGTACTACGAACTCGTCTCGCCACCCGACCAAAATTCACCCGCACCTCCTTCCCCATAACGCTGTCTCAACCCGCCCCCCCCCAAAACATGCAACAGAACCGAAACGCAAAAAGCGGCACGTGCTGCACGATGCGCATACTTACGCCACGGCAATTAGAAAATTGAATCTTAAACACAGCGTTCGGGGGTTGAGTTTCGAGTTTCGGGAGTCTGTTGCCCAAGAAGTTAAATACGAACTTAATTCCATTTTCATCCGCTGTTCCTTGCTGGCGTTGTACGGCGTGGCAAAGCGCCTGGCCACGCTAATTGCCCCATCCCATCGAGGCCGAGTGTTCCTACGGGGATGCATGTCCTGCGGTGGTCTCGTGTTTACGTACGTCGGTTGACGAGAAAAAGAGTTATTTCTTGCCAGCTACTTTCGCTGCCGGCCGCCTGTGGTCACGGTTGCTGTACGGGAGGGAGCAAAGCAAGGGTTGGGAAAGTTGCATCACCACTTCTGCAACTCAAGTAACCGACACCGTCTTCCGATACCGTTTTCGGAGACGACACGACACGTACACACAACACAAGCCGTACGGCACGCGGATAGGTTTGTCAAGTCGGCGTCTGCCCTGGCTAGAGCTGGAGGAAACTTTTCCTTTGATGGGTATTTAAAGTTTTTCCGTTTCTTTTGCTTCTTCGCCCATCATCCACGTACCGCGTAGCTCGAGGTGGATGGACCGTTGTCTCGGGTCGAATCTGCGTGAAGTTGGCCGGCTGGGAGGATTCTTTTTGCCTTCACTCGTTCGTCTACCGTTGCAACGGTTGGAAAGTTCTCTTTTTTTTTGGGGGAAAAACCACTCACCGCTTCGGTACAATTTTCACAAGACACTAATTAGTGGGATCGAGTTTGTAAGAGAGACGTGTAATTGTATTACATTGTCCGTGTAACGGGTAACGAACGGGTGGGGCGACCCATGCACTTGAGGCCAACTTTGCCACGATAGAACGGCCCACCGAACTTTTGGTGTGCGTGTGTGTCCCCACGCTTATTACAGAATGTGTTCGACGAAATGTGTGTGCGTGTTTTTTTTTGGGGGCCCGTACTATTTGCAACCATAATTAGTAGCGAGCGCAGTGTAACGGGAATATCGAGAAATGAAAATTTTAAGCAGGATTATTATTGGCATTTCTTTTTGTGCCGAACGGCCCTCACCATTGGCTTGCTGACACTTGAACACACGGCTCTCAACAATCAGGATGATGTGGTACGGCCAACTAGGGGGGGTTGGGGAGGATGTGCGGCATTTCCCCAGGGTGGCCTTTTCCACCCATTTCAGTAGCGGCCGATGTTTTCGATCGGGAAATACCCGTTTGACACCTTTCTCGGCCGGGCAAATGCTGCTGCGTGCTGCCGGTGGCAGTTGTGTAATTAATTTTCTCCGATTTTATGGGCTTTAATTAATATTCCCGTCACACCTATTGATTAATTTATTATAGCAATCGCAGCAAGCAGCGGTGGCTCTAGCTTGGATGTTCCATAATTACGTTTACTACACTGGAGAGTAAATTCTTGGCCCTTGGTAGATGAAGGTCGGTGAGAGTTAAGAAACTAAGTGTTGTTAGTACACATTAACAAAACGAAGCAGCTTGTTTGAATGTTCTTTGTCTTTGTATATTATTTTTACATGTTTTTAAGACAAGTGCTATGAGTTGAAAATGGTTTCGTTTCTTAATTTCTATTTTATTAAATTTTTGTAGTGTTCTTCAATTTGTTCTGTTGTTCCAGGTTATATTTATTTCTTTAACGTTTTCTTCATTATTGGTGGATTGGGAAAATGATTATCTTCTGCCTTATTTCTTTTTTTTCTATGTTTTATGTTCCACTGTTTACTTTCTTCAAAAGCACATTTTCACTTTTAAAGTTAACTTGTTTTCTTTTTTATCTCTCATTTTATGAACCTTGCTTTGATTTTGATACAATTTTATTATCTTAAAATGTATGCCTTATTACTTTTTTTCTATGTTTTATGTTCCACTGTTTACTTTCTTCAAAAACACTTTTTCACTTTTAAAGTTAACTTGTTTTATTTTTATGGACTTTTCATTTTATGGACTTTTCTTAGATTTTCATACAATTTCATCATCTTAAAATGTATTTCATTTATTTAAAGATATTATAGAGTTTTATTTGTCACAAATTCTTGTAACACTTTAGTTTTAAGCCGTATGTAATGTATTTTTATAATCTTTTTGATTCTCTTTGTCTCTTTTTTTAAATTTATTTATTTTTTCTGACTCATATGGGCTCTGCAACGCTTTACACTTCTCTTTTTTTAAATAAATTTGTTTCTTTTTAACTGCCACTTTATTTGCTTTGAAAAATGCTATAATGAATTACGTTTACTTCAGGGTTATTTGTTATTAATTTGTTATTAAATGAAAATCTTTTGATTAATGAACTTTATTCTTGTTGATCGTAATTTATCTTTTAGTTATTTTAAGATTCATTAACTATTTTCTAATTTGTTTTGTTTTTGTATGCTTTGATGTTTTATTTCTGGAAACCCCTGTTTTAATCTACTTTTTTTATTTTTTCTATTGTTTTCTATGTTAATAATTTATATACCAATGTCTTTTATACACAATATTTTTCACAACGATGCACAATCCCCAACTACGTAATTTCCTTAATCCACAGTCATATTTTTCACAGTTTATTGATGTTTTCTTCACTGTAATTTTTGCATATCAATGAACTCTTATTGAAATTTCCCCACAATCGCTTGCAGCTCCTCTATTTATGAAATTTTTTCCTCAAAATCCACGTTTTTTTGAAAAGTGAAACTCACTTTAGCTAGGTGCCACCGTGCACGTTAAAGCCATTGAAAGGTTGGCGACAAATGTTTCCCCCTGTATATTTATTAACATAATTAGTACCGAGGGTTTGCTGCGCGCGGAATTAAGAGCACGCGGAAAAACGAACCGGGCGATCAATGTGAAAAGGAAGCTCGTCCAACGGAGGGGGCATAAAGGAAATTATGGATATGTTGCTCCCGCTTTTGGCCCGCCGGAACGTTAATGTTGAGCTGTAAAATGGAACGAAACATAGTGGTGCCGGTGTGTTGCTCGGATAGAACTGGATACGGTCTGGTTGGTGGGTCGTCGGACGGCGTTCAATGCTCCTTGGGAAAATCTTAACAGTTTCCTCCTCCAATCATACTTGCCCGAGCGCTCGTGCGTTCGGCTAGACCCGGGAGCAGACACTCGGGTGGGGCAAAATATATTTAATAAGCCCCCGACGACTTGCGACGACTGCCACAGCTGTTGCGATTGTATAATTGTATAATTATCGTTACCCACCGTCCTAAGGTAAGGGAAAAGCTTTCGAAGCACCGTTTCCACACAGAGCCGCACGCTGTTTCGTGCATGGCTGTGGGTACGTGTGTGAGTGTATTTGTGGAGATTTTTCTTCAACCCGCCGTGGAACGCTGTGTGTCAGTTCGATGGGCGCACCGGAACGAGTTGAAAGTTTATTTGCATTCGCTCGCTTCATCGGCGCACGATTGCGATGCAGATTGCGTCCTGTTGCCTTCGGGCGGGTTTAATATTTAATAATACCGAAGGGCTTTTTTCCACGGGAGTTGTCGCAATGGTCGAGCAGCATTAGAATGATCCTGTGCTTGGTGTGTTTTTGTTTTGTTTTCGTTTTGTCGCTGGAATATTTTAGAATCGCGTCGAACGTGACGGGCAACAAAGGTTGATGCATATTAAATTTTGGCTGATGAAGGCAACCAAATACGAGAAAAACTTTACACTGTTTCGATCTTTCGAAAACGCTACCAATGCTTAAAGCTAAACAGTGAAACAGTTTAAAGAAATGACTCGCTTTAAGGCTATTAAATGGTGAAAAGTGTATTTTTTTTTCGTGGACAGATATTTTCACTCATTTTCCCTTCTCGCACGCAGTAAAATGGTTAATGAAGTTGTGAAAGTGAATAAAAGCACATTCCACAAACGCTTGGCAATCGTTACCCAATTGCCAGAAAGATAAGAAGCCAATTGCAAATTATTCTTTTGAAGCTGGCCCAAACAAACCAACGGGAGGTAATAAAAAAAGAAAAACGTTCGAACGTGGATGAACGAAAAACAACAACAACCCTTTTCGATTTTACCCCGAAAACCTTAATTAGTGGGTAACTAAAACGTGTTATGATCCTTTAAAGGGGTGGTCCGGTCCTTTTCATTGTGTGCGTGAGGCGGAAAACAAAGGGGAGTAAGAGTGGAAAAACGAAACTAAACTTTTTCCACCCATCCATGTCCCCATCGTTTTGCTAGTGTGGAAGCACAGAGACAGCAGTTGCGTTACACTACGAAAGCGTTTAAAATCGTCCAATAGCCGAAGCGAACGAGCGCAACAAAAAGGAAAGAAAAACACTTGGTGAAAAACCAACGACCAAAAAAAATGAAAGGAAGCAAAATAACATTAAAATATAATGCAACATTCAACAACCAACGAAACTCCTGCCCAAAACTGTGTTCGTCCCGTTTCTCCCTTTCCGTCCCGTTTCATCAACCCCTCCACAGGCCACCAGGCTCTAGGCGCCTTTCATTAAATATTTATGTTTAATTTTACATCCACGGGCGATAATAACAACAATAAAGGCACATAAAAGCAAACTCAGCCAAAATATAACTAGCCGGCCGGATTTTACACCCTCCAGCCCACCAATAAGCTGCCGGTGTGCCACGGAGATTGCCCACTCCCAGCATGCGCGTTCACTTTTATCATCCGCTTATTTGTTGACCTGGCGAGTCTGGCAGAGGAAACAACTTTTTCGCCAAACGTGCAACACACGACGGTGGCGGACGCTCGTTCCGGGCACGATCGCTTGATGGGTTTCCCGTGGACCTAACACACGCCGGCACTTTTCCACAGTCCGCCCGAAATGGGGTTGTGATATTTATTTTGCAAATTCGTTTTTATTTCCATTTTCACTCGGGCCAACAGCCTGGCCGTTTTTCCCGGCTCGGGATGGGAATAATGCTTAGGAGTGGTCAATGACACTAGGTTTTTTTTTTGAGAAGCGAGACATTTCGTTTGTCCATGTGCTCGAATGAAACGAGTAAGATGTGGTAATTGATTAATTTATACAGAAAATAATAAAATATAAGAGGATGATTTTATATAATTAATAAGAAATAAGGTGTTGATGACAAATCTGTTTGTTTTGGATTTTTGGGTTAAAGTGACCAAATTTGAAAGAGGCAAGCTAGGGTTTAATATGCTGCTTTTACCAATTTTTGCGCAAAGAACAACAATGAATCTATCCGCTATCGACAATGTCACCTCTTAATCAACTTCTTAATTAATAAGTTTTGGTGTTTTTTTTTTACGGAGTTCCAAGCCTCATAGGCCCGAATGGGCATCGATTCTATTCAGAAAACTAATTTCCGTACACTTTCTACTAGATTTTCACATCTTTTAGGCAGATTGTGGATTCCTTCATAAAAAAAAGAAATCCGGTATGGACGCAATCCATGTTTCTGTTCAATTTTTCATTTCGGCGCAATTATGGAAGTGCTGCGCGGTGAAGCCATGCTCTATCGACCGGTGCAGATGGTAGTCGCAGGGCGCAATATCTGGGCTATATGGCGGGTGAGGTAAAACATCCCATTTTAGTGTCTGCAGGTATGTGCGGACAGGTGCTGCGACATGTGGCCAAGCGTTGTCGTGCAGCAGAATTACTTTGTCATGCCTGGCCGCGTACTGGGGCCTTTTGTCCTTCAATGTGCGACTAAAAACGCTTAGGTTGTCGTCGTTAAACGTCACCCGTGATGGTTTCGCTTGGTCACCCGTGATGGTTTGTAGCACTTCGTGGTACACCACACCCAGCTGGTCCCACCAAATGCACCAAATGAGCGTTCTTCGTTTTCCATACTAAAATTGCCACTTTAAGCAACCGTTGAAACTACCTCTGGCACGTTCTTTCCGATAAACCGTGATCGCCACGGTATTCCCTAAGTAATGAAGGAGAATTCCCCACAAAAACACTTTTTCTGGACCGAATGTATTCATTTTGCAACCACGGGGAAAATACTTTGTTTACTAATTGATGATATGGCAGCTAGGGAAAACAAACCCTGAAGAGAACACTTCAAAATAACAGTGTTGCCAGATTTTACTAAAGTAAAATTTTTAAGTAAACGACGCATATATCAAGACCGTCAAAACTTATTTATAGACCTGATAGAATCTTGACAACTCAAATGCTTCAACGCTTTCAGCTGATTTCCATCAATCACGTATCCCGGAAGTCAGCCGCCTTTTGCTTTACTGTGCCGAAAGTATTGATCGAGCTGTCTCAGGACAATTAAATTCCAAATTTTCGTGTGTGAAGCGATCCTGCGCTTTTTCACCCCACCGGTGATATCTTTTCTTTCTTGGCCTAACGACCTCTTCGGTCATGCCTGCCATTTTTGACTTACTAGACTTATTGTTACCGCATAGTTGGACTTATATGCTACCCGTAGCTGAATAGTCAGTCCTCATTATGGGGGAACGGTCTAGTTGAGACTTTAATCTCGGTCCTGCCGTGTGAAGACCAGCGCTGCTGTCACATCTACCACCAGGGCCGCCCGGTGATATCAGAATCGAGAATTAAACCGGTGATATCAGCCTTCTCGAATGTTGCCGTCCACCTTTCGCCACATAGCTGGAGTGCGAGTTGGAGAATGTTCTCAGTGTTTTACTACATCACCTCATGACTCCGGCATACCGGCATTATATTCACACTTTCTGGGTGTTTCTGCTTGGTCGTTCCTTGAGGACAATTCTAATGTTAGTGCTACACTGTAAAAATTTAATGGCTTTTATATATCTGTTGTTTTATAAAACCACCATATTACCCGCCATAGTCTGATATTCATTTACGCCATTTAAAACGTAACAAATCGACATGGTACAGCTTCTAACACTCCAAACTGCGGATCATTGCTGCGCCTTATATGTGCAGGTGATTCCGTTTCCTTATCAGTCCTAAAAGGTCCTGAAAATATGTAAAATCTAAACGTAATAATAACTCGCTGTCGGTAGGCATGGAAGGCGAGTGCAATTTATTTGCTGAAAGTTTCAAGAGTTTTTTATCCTACAGGCTTGAAGCTTCTCACTAGATGTAGTTTTGAATAATGTACTCTGTGACGCCATTGATATCCATTTGCGGAACAATGTCGTTTCTTAAAACACAGTGTAGTAAGTGAAGACTTCTAACTGTGCATTCCAATGTCTCCAATTTTTGAACCAATGTACT